>JAEQBH010009353.1:0-108060 GCA_016808115.1 Tetrastigma voinierianum | reverse complement strand
ATCAATCTTAAACTCTCGTCTCATACAAGGGCAAATATTAGTCAAGTAATATTTATAATTACTAGCCATGAATATCATGTCCGTACTCAATTTCCAATGTCTTCGAAAGCTTACTTGCTTATATCAATTGTATGTCTTGCCTTCCAAGCTTCTAGCCTTGAAGACCCATCCTTCTAATATAACTCTCTCTAAAGGAGGCTGTCCCGATACCTAAGCCGGCTGAATCCTATCCTCAAATCCTAGCATACAAACAACTTTCTACCAAAATTTCCATGGAGAACAAACCTCCTAAGGCCCTTCAAAAGCTCCATCCATGTATTCATGATCACTAACTATCTTCTCTAGCCCCCTGAATCTAGGATTAGTATTTCAAGTAAGAATACCATTTTTTTCTCCATATTCCTCGTTCCTATGAATCCAAAAAGCCAAGCTCGAGTATGGGTAGATCGATGAGTCCACGCCACCCACGGCCCTGATTGTCGCGTAAATCAAAGAAGGCAGCGCAATGGCTCGTCTTCTATAGACTTGATCACACGACTCAGAAGAAGAATCCATTGAATTAAGATCGCTGGAACTTCCATGCAAACCTAATAAGGTATTTAATTTTCTTCTATATCCTCTGCTTATCTTATATATTCCTTTGGAAAATGATGGCCACTTAAATGCTACTAAATGATTAAAAAATATTCATAAATAATAAACATATCCAATGGTCATCTTCTGACCGAAGATATTTACAAGTTCACTCCTCTGCTCGTCCTATGTTCCTGTCTCCAAACATTTTATCAAACACTTCAAGAACTACCAGCTTTATGCATTTAATTAACCATTTTCCCAGAAGTGTTTTGACTAATACTAATAGATTTAATCACTAAATCAATCAATGTGCGTGTTTAGATCCTAAGAAAATGACCTCAAGATACTAAGGATCACATATGCTTCAATTATACAACCCGACAAATACAAGAAATTTCACTGGTAAAGAAAAATCTAATATTTCACATTTGGAACATAAATCTCAAACAAAAACCTAAAAACACAGGAATCAAGAGAATATCGAAATTCATACAAATTAGTAGCAAAAACTAAAGGAAAATAGAAGAGATATAGTCATAGCATCAAATCGAAATCGAAATTATCATGTTTTTCTAGATATTTGAACAATCCATTAGGCAAAGTCCTTACTCTTGTCACACTCTCACCTCGGGTTGGCCCTCTACTTAGATTTCAATATCTCTAGCCGCCCTACGATCACTCAGATGCAACTATACCTCTATCTTAATCATATGAGGAGTCCCTTTAGTCGCACAAAGAAATATGAAACTAAAAGATATATTTTGTTACAAATTTTTTTGCTCCAACTAAAATAATGTCCTTGGCAAGACACACTTTTCTTAGTGAGTAGTATTGCTCAAAGATAAGTATGTGATGAATATAACCCATTCACCGAGAAGAAAACAATAAGCCGAGGAAAGTAATGGAACTTCCAACATAATCAAAGAAGGTGAATATCTTGTGGCTTCCAAAGGAATTTTAGCTAATAGATTTGATTATCAGAGCCTCCTGCCTCAAGCACGAGTGTACATTAACCTCGCATCCCTCTGTAGCTCTAAAAGTTGCTCAGAGATAAGTCAGGATTAATATAACCCCATTCAATCGAGAAGAAAACAAAGGCCGAGGAAAGTAATGGGAATTTCAACATAATCAGCATGGTGAATATGTGGGCTTCCAAAGGAATTTTAGCTAATAGATTTGATTATCAGAGTTCCTGCCTCAAGTACTAAAGTACATTAACTTGCATCCTCTAAGGCCGTAAAAGGAACCCCATTGAATGGTCTTCTATGAAAGTGATCCTTCCAATCCAAATACAGAGAATACTCTCATAATGCTACACAGAGATAACTAACTAGTGATGTGTTTTCGAATGCTTAAGAGAGCATTCATCACCCATGCAAATCGAATTCAAATGGAGAAAGTTTGGGCTCAAGAAAATCTACCTAAAGCACAAAAGATCTCAAGGCCATACTAGGAAAACAAGGATAGATTTCAAGCATAGAAGCTATTTCATATGAAGAGAGGTTTCCAAGAGTTTACCTCGAAAAAGAAATATTGGAAAATTTAATGAAGAAACCATTGAGAAGCAAGAGCTATCTTTAAGATGGTATAAAAATTGCAGAGCATGTATCTCCTTCCTTTTGAAGATATATTCCAGAATGCCCAATAGCACCAGATATTGATAAGAGAAGATACTGTATGAAGTTCTATACTGCTTCTAGTCAAATCTTTATATGCTTTAGCAATAATTGCTTTTGGTCATTTTCTCGCTTTACCATTCAGAACAATTCATTCCATCAAGCTAAAAAAATAAAATAAATAAATTGCAGAAATGACTATACCTGGGGATTACAATATCAAAAACAATAATGATATTCCTAAACTCATTTAATTCAAATAGACACAAGCTTATAAAACAAGCAACATTACAATATTCAACAAGGAAAAGAACATACCGGTGGTCACCAAAAGCGACATCACCTGGGCCGGGCCGATCAATTCATCAGCATGGCAAAGCAGTCATGCCCGAGTATGTCGGATGAATTTCCACGCTATCACCATCGAACATGACCAAAATAGAAACAAACAAATTAAAACCCTATGTTGAAAAATGGAAGGGAAAAACTAAAGAACCAAAATAAAAGCACAATGATTATGGTATACCAAGATGGTTTTCCTTTATAGACATGTAGACAAGAATGACCCACTTCATTTCCGCAAAGAATTACAAATTATCCGATCTCTCCAAAACAGAGCAGATCGAAGATGATCAAGCCTCGTGGCAGACATAATATAGCCGTGATCACAACCAATTCTATTTGGCCAATTATAAACTGAGAGATTAAAAGAAAAATATTTTGTGCCTAAATAAAATCAATCATTCCTGATGATAAAACAAAAATACACATGGAGAAGTGAGGACCATCAAATTATTGGCTTCCATGACCAAGCAAATTTCACCCAATGTAATCATGGAAAACTAAGCCGATAGTAGCTCCTCAGATTGAGAGTGCTCATTAATCATTTGATAGTTGGTCGAGATTTGGGATCGATACATAAGCATGTTAATGCTATCTTCACTGCGAACCACTATGTCACCACCTAATTTTCATCCACAGGAGGTGAGGGGCACTCATTCATAACGCCATTTAACAACCAATGGTCAGCGTGACCGGTAATGAGGATGAGAAGGAGGAGGGATGCCGATGATAACAGTCGTAAAACCATGTCACACAGATCTGATCTCCAAGTAAAATGGAATATGCTTCTCTCGACTCATACTCATCGCAACCGCTCATGGACAATTAAAAGCTTGACCTCGATTCTTCATCCGTACGCACCCACACTCTCAAATATCCGTCAAATTTACGCTTCAATACACCAAAGGCACCACTCGTAAGCAATAAGAATCCTCCGGGAGATATTTTATGTGATAAACAAGGAAGACACGGAGATCATCAAGTGCCATTATCCGATAAGTGAACGCTTTCTTTACCGTAAAACCGGCCGACAGCTTTCACCGACTTCAGGGTCTTTTCAGCCGCCCCTAATGGTTTCGCTGGCCTTTCGTAGTTGAAATACAAAGAGAAACGCAGTGATCTCAAAGAAGACAAAGATGACAATCTTCTTCACAGAATAGTCTCCGCGGTAAAGTACGAACACCGCAATATCATATAAATACGGCAGCTCCGCGATTTGGCCCAACTGTTTAACACCAAAATCGTATACCATTTACTTCTTTAATGTCCGATGGAAATCAATAACCTCGCGTAAGATGGATTTAATTATAGTTGCCAGAACATGCTAAATGAGATAAATAAAATTAAGTAACACATCTAAAGTCAATTTGCTGTAAATGTCAAACAACCGCAGTCAGACAGATTATAAAGTAAACTCGATATTTCGGGCATATGAGAAATACACATCATATCATTTCCTTTTTTTTTCGTGAGCAAGTTTTATATTTTATTAGATCGGTGTAATGTAACATGTTTGAAACTATAGTCAAAACAATAACATAATGAGTGGAGCACCAAAAAGATCATTATTAAGGTAAGAACAAATCTACGTGATAGAAGATCTAAAACAGCACCAGACTCCTGGGTAGAATCTATATCCGTAAGAATATCTATGGTAGAAAGATTTAAGTTTAAGAATGAGGTAAAGTGGGATGTTTCTCAAGAAGATAATTTCGAATAAGAGACCCGATAGAACATTGTGAGCAAACCCGCAAATCTTTAACTAAACAGATCTAAGCTAATCCTGGTGATACATGGAACATTTCAGCCTTCAAAAAGCGTAATACAAGAGAAGATGAGAAATCAAACAGCCGATATAGTGATACTGCTTCATTGCTCCAAATCCAATTTTCCATGGAATAAGGTGCTCATTGAAACTTTTTAAAGATAACATTGACAAAAATTCGTAACTTAAAATAAAAGATTAAAAGACCCAAATCTAAGTCCATAACCAATCGTGAAACGGATGCATTTAGATTAGCTTCCAAAATCATTCTGATTAATGTGAGAGAAAATTAGAGGAAACTATTACTAAATTTCTAAAAAGGAGAATAAACATACATCAAGAAACAAAAGCAACTCACCTCAATTTTATTCATGGAGCGAAGAATGTCTTGTTCATCATAGCCAACATATCTTCAATCGAAACTTTGCTCACTTTCACACATAATTAATAAAGCAACTCAGGATAGCCTTGTTGCAAGTGTCATAAAACTCGCCCTCTTCGATGTGGTCTAATGAAAAATTCAAATATTTTAGCTTAATTTATATAAAAGTAATCAGATAAATTTTAATTAAATAAATGGTCACCTTCCAGAAATATAAGAGACAAAGATGATCCATGAAAGTCAGACAGAATGCAACACATTACAAGAAGTGGAGAGCAAGACCCAAGAACACAGGCAATTTTATATGAGAAAGTAGAGTGTGATAAATAAAAGGAAAAACCGAAGATGAAAGTTCTAAAAGCTTCAAGATTGACAAAGTTCATCGACAAGACATATGCAAGATACTTAATGAAATGATCGCATATATGTTGCTACATACCACAGCTAAGAGCACTGCTCAGTAGATAAGTATGTGATTAACATAAACCTATTCACTGAGAAGAAAACAATGTTGAGGAAAGCAATGGGAACTTCAACATAATCAAAGAAGGTGAACGATTGGGGCTTTTCCAAAGGAATTTTAGCTGATAGATATGATTAATAGCCTTCTGCTCTCATAATGAAAGTACATGTTCAAGTGTGAGTGTGACACCCTATACAGAGATGCAAAGTGGCAGTCCATTAACCCGATCATCCTAAGGCCGTAAAGAAACCTCTAATCGAGTGGTCTCATAACAATGCTTACAATATCAAAATGACAATACCTGGATTACAAGATTAAAAACAATAATGATATTCTAAACTTCATTTCTCAATTCAGTTAGATTACTAAGTTATAAAAACAAATAACACTACAATATTCAACAATGAAAAAGAATCATACCGTGGTCACCAAATGGCACCGATCTCTTCAAAATGTGAGCGATCGAAGATGATCAAGCCTCGTGGCGTAGAGACATAGTCGTAGCCGTGATCACAAATCCAATTTATGGGTCAATTATAACCGAGAGACAAAGAAAAAGAGATTTTCCTTAATAAAATCAATCATTCCGATGATAAAACAAAAATACACTCGAGAAGTGAGGACCGTAAGCTAGTTTCGCCTCCAAGGACTATCAAGGAAAAGAACTCGGGAGACGATCGAGAAGACATGTATGAGGTTCTCGTAGCTTTGTTTCAGTCACCCCATATGGCAGCCAATATGTTTTGGTCATTTTTCTCAAAAGAGACCATTCAAGAACAATTCATTCCCATTGTTTAAAAAAAAAAAATTGGTAGAAAATGACCATACTCTAGGATTACAATATAAAAACAATAATGATATCGGTTTTAAACTTCATTTTCAATTCAAATAGGACATTAAGTTATAAAAACAAATAACATTACAATATTCAACAAGGAAAAGAACATACTCGTGGTCACCAAAATGACATCAATGGTCAAGGATCAATCTTCAAAGAATGGCAAAGCACCCATGCCCGAGTATGCCTGGATGAATTCCATACCAACCATCACCATAGAACATGACCAAAACAGAACAAACAAATTAAAAACCTAATGTCAAAATACCTAAGGAAAAAACTAGCAATCAAAATAAAAGCATTAAAATGCATTATGGTATACCAAGATGGTTTTCCCTTTATAGACATGTAGACACAAGAATGACCCACTTCATTTCCAAAGAACTGTTTATCCGATCTCTCCAAAAACAGAGCGTATCAAGACGATCAAGCTCGTAAGTAGAGAGACATAAATGAGAGTCATAAGCCATAAACCAATTTATCGGGTCAATTATAAACCGAGTATATTGAAGAAAAAAAAGATTTTCGCCTAAATAAAATCAATCATTCTCGATGATAAAACAAAATACATTACTGGAGAAGTGAGGACCATCAATCCGTTTCATTTCCATGACCGCTAGCTTCACCCAATTTGCAATCATGAAAATCCGCTTCTCGATAAGGCGGCCCTTGCATCGAGAGTGCTCGTCAACTGGCTGATAGTCGGGTCGGTATCGATCGACACATGCTACGCTAATGCTATCTTCACCGCAACCACTACTTTCAAATTTCACCCTACTTCATCCAATGTGAGCGAGGGAGTTTCGCTCCATAACATCATTCAACGTACCCAATGGTCAGAATAACCCAGAATGGTAGGATGAGGATGAGGAGATCGATGACAACAAGGATTTAGATGAGTTCACCAGATGCCTTCCCATAATTACCTCCATCGTTACAACCCCAAAGCTATAAACACTGCTTTTATTATCCACTTTCATCTTCAGAAGCAAGTTCGCAGAAATTAAGAAGATTACATCACGCCTCGCTCGTCGCTTCTTCTAAGAAATTATAAGATAACTAACGCCCCATCAAGAAAATGGTACCGGAGCAAAGAGAACCATAAGTTCCCGCAAATGAAGTCCACTAGACGAGTCCCGCTTTTATAGTCATTGCAAATGGGGTTCTGAGACATGAGCTTCATATTCCTCGAATCTACCAACATTGTCACTGGGTTATGTCTCGAAGGAATTAATAGAGGTGAGCAATCATGGTGGCTATAAGATAAAGCTTTAGCCACCTTCCACAATGTTTAGCCTCAATCCAATCAAGTTTTTTCGCTTTCATCGTTGCTTAGAATGTTTCTCAAGCTCTTCCATAAACTCATAAATCAAAATGAGTTCTCAAAGAAACGAATCAAGCCATAAAGCTTGACAATATGTATGCCTTATCTGTGTTAGAGCATGAATCTCGCTTTGAAAGCCTCAAATCACCCATATCTCCACCATCTGACCGATGAGTAGTGAAGCTTTTTCACAAAGAACAACCCTACTATCGGGCAACTCCTACTAGTAAACACATATCCTCCAAAGGCTAACATAATGTTTGAACTGAACACAATTTCTCGATGATGCTCATACAACAATTCCCATCATGTCCCCATATTGCAACAGATCTTGACATCTAGCGGGCTTCAAGTGTAGACTGGCTGCTTTCTCTCCCAATTTTTGACAAGAAAATAAATCTAATAATAAAAGCGAATAAGAAATCAGAGTGCTCAATGAGGAGTAAGATGATCAAGACAAAACTTCGTGGGCCTTCTTCTGACCGCAGGCTGAGATGAGTGACATATTACCACGTAGACCTTTATTATTTCTAAATGCCTCAAATGGCGGCTTTGATTTGGGGGGGAGAGGACCTTCCAACTGGATTATTACACGCAGATGTCGTTTAATGATCATCAAGTTAAAAGTGGATGGTAGTTTTAGTGCCGGTTACGGGAGAGATCTCAACGCCTGTGCAATCAGAATCCTCCAGCAGCCGATGGAATCTCCCTACCAAGATATTCGACTAAGATCAAGACTCCAAAGATGAAGCAACTCTTCCAATTTCGCTTCGAATGCTATCCACAAATCGATTCCCACTCAAGTTCATGACACAATTTCAGAATTTATTTCTTTTCGGGAATTCAATCGCTTAAGTTGTTCATGCCGTGTCAAGGGTCTAAGATCTGCTTAATTTTCCTAATTTCAAAGGAATGCTTCCCGAAAGATCGCTGTTAGTCAAGAACAATTCGGAATAATGGCGGCAACATACCCACTTTGGGATCTTCCCGCTCAAATGGCTCGAGGAAAGATCAGCCTGTAATCGGAGCGGTTTCCCAAGTCGAGGTGGTATGGCACCAACATTGGTCGGAGATGTCTGGGCGTGTTAGCTTCAGGCACCGCCCCCACCTCGTAACGCCGCCATAAAATTGTTACCGCTAGGATCGATATAATTCGTGCTCAGTATACACCAAAACCTTTCTGGGCTTATGTTCCAGAGTTGGTTTCTGCCGAATCAATAAGCTAGTAATTTTTCAAGCTTCGGGTATAGGACCCGTGAAATGGTTCCCCGTGGCTTTAAAATTTACGCGCTCTACCAAGGCACCCGTCGTAGTCGCCAATGAAGTTATTTTCATATACTGCAAATATTCCAAATGAGTGATATTATTCATTTCCAAAGGAAAGGCACCACCGAATTTGTCAGGATTAAGGCCCAAAGAGGTTAAGCCGACAAGTTTCCTATGGAAGCCGGGTATCAACCATCGAGATTGTTAAACGACAAATCAAGATCATTAAGAGATCTTAACAATCCAATTTCGAGGAATGGAACCGTATAGTTTGTTCGTATAAAGATACAATGTGGTTAAATTCCTGCTACCTATGGAAGGAGGGATCGACCAAAGGAGATTGTTACTGATAATTCAAGATCATTAAGAGATCTTAATATCCAATTTCGAGAATGGAACCAGATAATTTGTCTGCATAAAAGATACAATGGTTAAATTCCTGCTACTCTACGTAGCGAGGGATCGACTCAAGAGATTGTTAGTTGACAATTGAAGATCATTAAGAGATCTTAATATCCAATTTCGAGGAATGGAAACTCAGATAGCTTGTTCGTGATCAAGATACAATGTGGTTAACCTCAAGTTACCATGGAAGGAGTGGATCGACCAAGAGATCGTTGGCTGACACCAAGATCATTAAGAGATCTTAACAATCCGAATTTCTCGAGGAATGGAACTCTATACTTGTTCGTATAAAGACAATGTGGTTAACCCCCAAGTTACCTATGGAATGAGGATCGACCAAAGGAGATCGTTAGTCGATGAATCAAGATCATTAAGAGATCTTAACAACTAATTTCTCGAGGAATGAACGATAGTCGGTTCCGTATCAAGATACAATGTGGTTAAATTCCCAAGTTACCTATAGCGAGGGATCGACCAAATGAGATGTTAGTCGACAATCAAGACTCATTAAGAGATTCATTCAATTCCCTCGAGGAATGGAACCAAGATAGTTTGTTCAGATCAAGATACACAATGTGGTTAAATTCCTCAAGTTACCTATGGAAATGGAGTGGATCGACTAAAGTGAGATTGTTAGTCGAATAACTAAGATCATTAAGAGATCTTAATCCAATTTCGAGGAATGGAACCGTGATAGTTTGTTCGCATAAAGATACAATGTGGTTAAATTCCTGCTACCTATGGAAGGAGGGATCGGACCGCTGAGATTGTTAGTCGGACAATCAAGATCATTAAGAGGATCTTAACAATTCAATTTCGTGAGGAATGAACCAGATGCTTGCCCTGTTAAGGTGCAATGTGGTTAAATTCCCAAGTTACCTATGGAAGGAGGGATCGACCGAGATTGTTAAATGACAATCTAAGTGATCGTTAAGAGATCTTAACAATCCAATTTCGGTGAAACGGAACCGCATAATATTCCGAAGGTACAATGTGGTTAAATTCCTCATGTTACCTATGGAAGGAGGGATCGACCGAGATTGTTAGCTGATAATCAAGATCATTAAGAGATCTTAACAATCCAATTTCGTGGAGGAATGGAACTGTGATAGTTTGTTTCAAGGAAGAAGGTGCAATGTGGCAAATCTCTGCTACCTTATGGAAGGAGGGATTGACCAAATGAGATTGTTAAATGACAATCTAAGATCGTTAAGAGATCTTAACACCAATTTCGAGGAGTCGGGAAACTGCATGGGGCTTTGTTCTTGCGGAAGGTACAATGTGGTTAAATTCTCATGTTACCTATGGAATGAGGGATCGACCTTTGAGATTGTTGGCCACAATTGGTAAGATATCTATTAAGAGATCTTAATCCAAATTGAGGAATGGAACCAGATAGTTTGTTCGCAGCAAGGTGCAATGTGGTTAAATTCCTCAAATTACCTATGGAAGGAGGGATCGACCGAAGAGATTGTTAAATGATATCCAAGATCGTTAAGAGATCTTAACATCCACTTTCGAGGAATGGAACCTACGCTTTGTTCCTAAGAAGGTACAATGTGGTTAAATCTCAAGTTACCTATGGAATGAGTGGATCGACCAAAGGAGATTGTTAATGACAATTGGAAGATCATTAAGAGATCTTAACAATCCAATTTCGCGAGGAATGGGAACTTGTGCTCATTCTCATAAAATGCAAAATAGCATGCCAAATTCCCTATAAAGGAAGAATTGAATTTAAAATTATTAGAAGCCAAAGATAGAAAGCTAAGTGATGTTAAAACCCGTCATAGGTATTACAATCATGAAATGATTAGAACCCAAAATCAAGAATTGTGATTATTTGGAAATATTACCAATATCAAGTTGGAATGGTTCCATGGAGGGAGTTGTTAGTCAAATTAAGAGTGCTGAGGTCAGAGAGATGAAAAAGTGAGATTTTGGAGTGTACCTCTCAAACCACAACTCTGAAGGTTTAAATCGGAGACACTTCCTGACCTATGACAAGCCACTCCGAACCAATGATGGCAAGAATTACGTCCATACCAAGATGAGAGGAAAAATTGGGTTTGATTATCAAGGTTGGCCTTCCATGTTAAGAGCAAGTGCTTCGATCTGTTCAACTTTTTGAAATAAAGAATGGTAGTGTAGAGGCAAACGTGGAAATGACATGGAAGGATGATAATAAGACAAAGGAAAAGTGAGAAATATGAAGAAGCAAGGAGTGATGATGAGTCGATAGTGCGGGGTAGAAATGAAGGATATTCCATGCCCGCTGTCGAGCTGGCAGAGACCTAATCTATTATAGGGTTTACATGAGGAAAGACATGAAACACTTATTTATAAACTTAAGTGTGATACATTCTGCATTCCCATTGGTCGGGTGTTTACATCTAACTATCTCATTCCATTACAATTAATGGAATTAAAAATATGTAATGTCAACTTCATACTTTTTTTTATTTTCTTTTATAAAAAATAGTCTTATTTTTTTATAAAATTAAACACCCGCAATTACATAGCAAATAATTTAAAATATTACTTTTATTTTTTAATTAAAATACTATTGCAATTACATAGTGTAAATAATTAAAAATATTTCTTTTCACTTTGCTCCATGCTCTTTCAAATGTAACATGTTTAAAATTATGATTACAATTCTTTTAAGTGAGGGCTCAATGTTTGATACAAGAAGTATAAATATAGCATCTAGTAAATAGATTAAGACTAATCGATCCGAAGAAATTTGAAGAAAAGATAAAGTCATGGCATTCCTTGGGATCCGACATGTTTAAAGGTATCGGCCAAATTTGTCCAATTGGCCAAATATTAAATTTAAATTTATTATCAACTCAACAACCCTCTAGTACAAACCAACCAAAATAACTACCTATGCTTAACTCCTTAGTTATCGCTTAGCAACAAGTCAACGATCCGATCTACGCTTGCTTCGAAAATATAAAAGAAAGAAAAAAATTATGTGTTAGTGGAAAATATGTCGGGTATGATTCCAAAAATTGTGCCACTTGTTTCACTCGCTTAACTAGGCTATAAGAGGGTGTAACAAGGATGCCGCAATTGTTGTCTTACAGTTAGTGCATCAAATTGCGGACAAAACTTCCATATCCGGCCAACCATTCAAGTAAATACTCAAGTAAATCATTAAGCAATATTCCATGGGACAAATAAGGAAGACTAAAAGATATTGAGTAAATCAACCGGGATCGATCACGTTTGGTGAGTTTTCTATGGAGGCAAATATTCTATTATGGATATTTATGGAATAAAAATCTAGATAATAAAGGGATAATCAAGAATAGTTAAGGGAACCTACAATAAACACATATTGGAGATCATCTTGCAAATCAAGAGGAATATTAAAAAAGATTATGAAGCACCAAAATTATTGTTCACAAGCTTCACTAATAAAACATTCCAGGTCATGCATTGATAATCATAATTTATGGGGAGATAATCGTGTTCAAATACCCAAATCGCCAAAATCAAAAGAGGAAAATCTCAGTTCTTCGCCATGCTCGCTTTGATGTCTTGGTCTGCCTAGAATCAATGCCAAGCATTATTCAAGAATATATTTAAATCTATCTTTGATTCCCAAAATCTTTGAGGGAAAATTGCAAGAGAAAAGAAACATGAAGTAAAAATAAAAGAAAATAAAATTTAAGAAAAAATAAATAAATTAAATCTCATATATTATTTTTATTTCTTTTATTTCAAATCAATTTTATTTATTTTAACTTATCAATATAATAGAAACATATTATCTTCAAATATCTTCAAAAAATTTACCAACAAATATAGCCACAAAAAGCGAGTTAACAAAAAATGTTAAAGTAATTACTCATGTTCACTTGTTTTAAATTATATTTGCTCAATTTCGATAAGTATTGCCATCTCTTAATAGAAAAACAAAATAATTGTCCACTTTGACCCATTTTAAGTCTTTCCTCAATTTTTTTTCCAAAAAAGGTGTTTTCTAATTCCAAATCATATTTAAAAACTCACGCATAATTTACATGTATTTATGACTTTTATAGAATGCACAGATTTTTATAGGTATCGTCAACTTCCAAAATATGAAAACAACCGAAATAAATACTCTCGTTGACCCGCTTTAGAGTCTTTGCTCAACTTGATAGACATTATCAACTTTCTAAGACAAAAAAAAAAAAAAAAATTCCTCCCTAATTAATCTATTTTAAAGTCTTCACTCAATTCCAAAACATCTTTAAAAACTTTAATTTATGACTTCACCAGATACATATCATGTTCATTAGGTAGAAAATTCATCATGTGTTATCATGAAATCTGGTCAAGTATTCATATTATATTAGTCACCCATGTCAATATCATATTTGATGTAGAAGGCATTTATAGATGGGCTCTCCATTCATTAAATCAGAGTACTAAATATCTTACAAATATACAAAGAGGGTGACAATAATGTATTATAAGTGATCCAATTGAAGTGAGATAGATATGATCAAAATATATTAAATTGATTGTATACCTATCAATTGATAGGAAATTTACTAAAAGATTATATTTCTACTATTATTTGTCATGAAAAAATCTTGACTAAATATTCACATGATTAGTAATCCTCGTGAATCGTGTTAGTTTATGTTGATCAACTAAAATAATCCAACAATAGATAGGGCTTCAATTTATTAAATTATAGTATTAAATATCTTATGATAATTCTTTGAAATGATTATGGCATCCTCTAGATAACCTTCTTCTACAAAGTGTACTTATATAAAAATTGCATTTATTTTAAGGTATATGACATTGAAGTGGCAAGTGTAACATGTTTTCATATAGTCATGATACCATTGTATTTCCTGGGACACACAATGTTGAATAGCTAAATAAATAAATGACACTTTAATCTACTTCTAAGAAGCTTAAGTTTTTGAATAGATATGACTTAATTCTGGCCCTTTTTTTGGAAAATACAAATGCTTTTTGAAAATTGTAATACTAAAAATTGTAAATTATTTCTAATGTTAAACCTTTTCAAGGAATTTAAAAATAAAGGTGTTTTTTTTTTGTATATATAATAAGGGTTTGGTTTCTAAGAATGTAAGACATTGGATAAGTGGTGTGAATTTTAATATTGAAAATAAACAAAGTATTTGTTTGTAATCAAGGACTTGAAATCATCTTTATAAAAACTGGTTCTAGTTTTAACGTATTCATGACTTTGATTGTAAGACCCGAGAAAACCTATAAATTTGAATTTTCATAGAAAGGGTAAAATGGTAATTTTTTCTAATTCTTCTAGATATCTGATGATGAAAACTTCACCGTTAGAATCGCCTCATGAAATCGATACCTATGCGGTAATTTCGTTAAATTCTCGGCATAACCCGATTTTTGACGAATTCCTCAGACGATACGCCGAGTGAACTCTGAAAACGAGATTTTGAGAAAAATCCTGAAAAATGTCAAATATTTAAAGAATGTCCATTTAATATAGATGAAACAAAAACTGGGACGAAATAAATTGTTTCGCTTAAAACTGACAGGAGTTTCGCGGACAAGTGGCGACATTTTGAGGCGATTTATCACAGATAAACAGAAAGATTTAAAAATAAAATAAATAGAAGAGAACAGAGATATTAAAAGATCCACACAAATATCTGCACTAAACGCTAGAGAGGAAGAGAGAGAGAGAGAGAGAGGAGGGAGAAGAAAAGCAACTCTTCTCCAAATGATTTAATTGGTTTTGTCTACTAATCAAGAAAGCCGAGTTAAAGCTTCACAAAGACGCAGAGCTACGCGTGGGTACAGTGGAATCATAAAGATTCTCGCAAGGTCTAAGGTTCTAAGCTATATCATTTTTGTAAGAGTGCATAATTGAACTCTTAAACATATCACCATATCAAGGGCGTATTCAGTGGTATGGTCGGAATTCGGCCGAGAGTGTGGTATGTCAGAGGTCTCTGGATGGGTCATTTAATGTAATGTTATACGATTGTATTGATAGAGCTTCCGTGCATGAGGAGACTTATCCGATTTTTTGTTAAAGTATGGATATCGATAAATGGGACATGATGGTGTGGGCATCTGCCACCCGACACCCACCGGCTGCTAGAAATGACGAGTTGCCAGCTGACCCCGATAGGGGTGTCAGCACATTGGTAATGTCGACTTTGAACAACAAAAAATGACTTAAATAATTGCCCTACCTAACTCATTTTAAAGTCTTTGTTAACTTGAAATCATCTTAAAAATAAAACACTGTCCCATATTAGCACTTCTATCTCATGACTCTCATAGGTAGTGTCAATTTCATGCTTGACTCATTTTAAAGTCTTTGCCCGTAACTTTATAAAAATCTTAAAGAAGCTTGTCATGTTTCATTATGCATTCATGACTTCGATAGGTAAAGTGGGTCAATTTCATGTCAATCTATTTAAAGTCTGCCTTCGTAACTTATAAAAAAATCTTTAAGAAGCTTGTCATGTAGTTTCACATTTTTATCATGACTGATAGGCAAGGTCAATTTCCATGCTTCACCCATTTTAAAGTCTTTGTTCAGAATCCTTATAAAAAAAAAAATCTTAAAGAAGCTTGTCATGTAGTTTCACATGTATCTTCATGACTTTGATGTGTGGTGTCTCAATTTCATACTGACCATTTTAAAGTCTTTTTGTCCAATTAGAAACCTTCTTAAGTTTTTTTTCAAAGAGTAATGGTCTGCTTATTATTATTTTAAACCTGCTTCTGAGAATCACGTTTTGAAAACACAAATTCTTAAAATTGTTCTTATTCTCTTAATTTAAAGTTTACTATGTCTCTTGTTTATCTGCAACAAAAAAAAAAAAATTGAAACCAACGATTCTTCATGTTTTCCTTATTCTCCTTGCTTTTAGAACAAACGCTTTTAAAAACATAACCAAACATACCCTCTTAAGTGGTTGAATCATTGTTTTAATACCATTTAACATTATAAAGTCTTTTGGAAAGTTGAAACTTGGTTTATAATGTACGTGAGTATCATACTCCTTAACACCCTTCTTCACATGTAAACACAAGCCTATAGTGGCCATAAAGCAACAACCACAATTAACTTTAGGCTTGTACAATCAATTAGGGAAACAAATATAAATCGAAAAATAAGATATGCGATGAGACTTTAATGGTTTTTAATTTCTATTAAACATTTCACAAGTCTTTCTACAAGAAATAAAGGACGAACTAAATAACTACTCCAACCAAGGAGCTACCGGGATGAGTCAATATTTGCGACGCATAAAAATACTTACAAAATCTCTAAGATATCTTTATTTTCCAATATTTTCATATCGTGCTATTAAGGTCCAAATTAATTGAAAATAGAATTTTTTTTTTAATAATTTTTTTGAAGATACTTCACGATAATTCATTTTAAAATAAATAAGTAAATCAAGGTACTTCTTTTGGAGCAATAGATCAAAATGATTATTTCAGACTCTATATCAAATTAGACTTTTTGAAGACTAATAATTTGTAGACTTAATTTTAAATTTTTTTTTAATTAAACTCTAATAGTTTTTATTATTTCAAACATTTAGAGCCGTTCCAAAATTGGATTTTGTAAAACTATTTTGGAAACATCATCGAGCTGCACTCTTAAAATCGTTAAAGGATGGCAAAGTCAAGCATTTGACCTTGTTCCAATTACAATTTTGAAAAGAATACAAACAATACGTAAATCCTAGATAGACTGAAAGCAACAAGCAAGATTATGAGCGGCTTCATTAAATAAACAAACAATTATGTCGACTAAGAAATATTGATCGATATAGAACTTTAACCTCAAAATTCGTAATTAATTAGGAAGAAGTCAGTACCCGTGAGAAACCTAGTGGAAGGAGCTACACGTATAGTGGATTGGCTTTACAACATTTCGGATCTAGCATTAGCATCAAACAATAGAACACAACCCAGAAAAAAATTATTGTTCACATGCTTCACTAATCGTTATGCACGATAATCATAATTTCGGGAGATAACTCTGCCTGAACAATATAATGCATTTGTGAAGCTCGATCAAGAGGAAAATCTCTCGAGCGCTACCACGTTAAGTAAGGTACAAGAAAAAAAAAGTCGATGCATGTGATCCAAATTTTTGAACCGAGGCATCAATGTTGAATATTTTCCTAAACTAAGCAAGCTAATTCAACTAACTAAGAAATATTGATCGATATGTAACTTTAACCTCGAAAATTCAGAATTAATCAGAAGAAGCCTAAATACAAAGAAAACCCGAGGGAAGGAGCTAAGACACGTATAGAGGTATCGGGCTTCACGCATTTTGGATCCGTTTGAATGCTACTCTCACCCTTTCCGTATAGCCTCGTTGCTCTCAACATTCCCACTGCTTATGAAAATGCGCCTTACATTTCCATATACACTTATCACCGCTCTTATCTTCCAAACTTTACATCTCCAAAATTAAAACAAAGTGCATGGATAACCTTTTCGCTTATCGCTTTTCTTCAGCCAGGGCCTCTTATGATTCAACTAATACCTGAGATCTCATCACTGACAAGTTCCCAAACCGGGAGCTACAACCAAGTCGTAAACCATCTAATCGATCCGATCCCAAAGGCAATGAAAATATGCTTATCTCGACTAATACTTCACCGGCCAACCGCTCATGGACACTAAAAGTCGGACCTCGATTCTTCATCCGCAATGACTCCACACTCCACATCCGTCACCTTATGCTCCAATACACCAAAGGCACCAGCAAGCAGTAATCCTCCTTCGGGAGATATTTTCCGTGGATAGCCGCGAGAAAGATATTACGTAGAGATCATCGTGCGCCAATATCCGATAAGTGAACGCTTTACCAAGAGAAACCGAGCGCTCACCGACTTCAAAGGGTCTTTTCACCACCTCTTCGTAGTCGAACACATCTCAACCGACCGACAATTCTTCGGGGGAAATAATTTTGGTGTCATAGCAAACCGGGTGATAAGATTCCCCATGGCGAAAGATATGTGTTGACCCGCATGTCAGGGAAGCAATACCATCTATTGCAGTAACTCCTGTCTACTGATGATGGTTTTTGCCAACGCTCCTTCCAATGACATTCCTGTGCATAACACATGCATTTTCTATAAGAGCATTCATATTTCAAATAGCTTGTCTCGACAACCACTCAAGCACTACCTCTGACCGCCATCACCACCGATGGACCTACATCGCTAAAATTCTCAACGCACTTCAGCGTATATGTGGCCGATGTATGTCCGTAAAATGTCACGCACCTGCAGGCGGGGAAGCATAATATATGGATGTAATGAGCTCGTGGATGGCTAGACCACTATCGGGCGCACTCAAAGTAAATGCGTGGATTAGAACACTCATTTCTTAAGAAATGGTCGGAGCGGATGACACTGTGGAAGCGCTTTTCTCGGCGCCATTCCGGTGTCGGCGGAGTCGCACACCATAAGTGTATTCACCACGCAAATATCGGGAGAACCATGATCTCAAGAAAGACAAAGATGACAATCTTCATGAGAAATAGTCTCCATCAGAAGATCTAATCGTCAAAGAATATCGCCCATAAAAATGGCACCCAAGGATCGCGCCCAAATGCGGTAACACCAAAATCATATTCCATTTACTTCTAATCGATGGAAATCAATAACCCGCAAGCATTTGATTTAATTATAGTTACAGGAACATTAAATGAGATAATAAAATTAAGCAACACATCTAAAGTCAATCGGTTGTGAGTGTCCATACAACCAAGAATGTATCGTGATTATATGCAACCAATATTTCAGACATATGAGAAGCACACACACCATATCAAGCCTTTTTTCGTAACAAGTTTTATATTTTATTAGGATTGCTATGTAACAAGTTTGAAACTAAATTAAGACAATAATATAATGCCGTGGTGGAGCACAAAAAAAATCAATATTAAGTATAGTCAATTTTAATCTTAAGAGACTACCTCGCTTATATTAGTATTATTTGCCAAAACCTTCTTAATACAAGACAAACCCCATTAATCTCATAGAAGGTGAAGAACAAAGTCCACAAGATGAAGATCAAAATCACACATCAGACTTCAGAATCTATGATCGTAAGAATGTTCATGGTAGAAAGATCAAGCTTAAGAACGAGGTAGTAGATGTTTCATAAAGATTAATTTCGAATAAGAGGACCTAAGATAGAACATGTTAAACTCCATAACCAACAACGATCGGTTAATCGATGTTGGATGGACCATTTCGTGCCTTCAAAAGAAACTCGATAGCCTGTTGTATGTGTCATAAATCGCCCTTTCAATGTGTGGTCTAATGAACAAATTAAATATTTTACCTTAATTTCAGCAAAGTAATTCATTGCCAAATTTTTAATTAAATAAATGGCCAACCTTCTCCGTAAAATGTGCGGATGCGTGATATCCAAGGAAAGTCGTGACAAGAAATGCAACACATTACAATGCAAGAAGTGAGCACATCTAAAGAACACGGGCAATTTCATATGAGAAGTAAACTAGATAACCAAAAAGGAAAAACTAAGATGAAAGTTCTAAAGTTTCATGATCGACAAAAGTTCATTAAGAAAGATGGACATGTGCCATGTCAATGAAATGATTGTTAAGAGCATATGTTGCTGTTACAACTGGCAGACTACAGGGGAGTTGAAGCTTTAATGATCACCGACCCCAACCAAAAAAGATCATGTGAATCATATGATATAGATGCAAAGAAAATGGGCCGAACAAGGTGTGTGGCTATAGGCAATCCATAAAGTTATAGTTACAAGTTTAGTTTTAACACCACTAAAGGTGGCCTATGGTCAGTCATTCTCCCCGCCACAACCGAAAGATGATCAGGAGGACCACTCGCCGCAACTATTGGGAAGATACATGGATGAGGCGGCCTTCTGGTCGCAACTATAAGGGGCGACTATGATTAGCCACTGGCTTCGCAACTATAAGGGTATATATAGATAGTAATTTGTTGGCCGCTACTTATAAGGGAAGTTATATGAGGATTTTTATCAGTCACAATATAAGGTGAGACAGATGGGGTTTTTATCATCATTTACTACAGCTGTATGAGGTATAAAGGATGAAATATTGGTTGTCATACTATATAGTAGATATATATGGGTTTGTTTCCTCTTATTTCACAAAATTTGTTACCATAAATGAAAGGTGGAATCTTTTGGCATTTAAATCTAGATCATAAGGGAGATATAATCTAATTCCCACCCTACAAAAATTTCATAGTATATATTGCTATTCATCAATAGGTAACCAAACGAAACCAAATTAACAAAAAGATCAGAGAAGTTCCTATGGATTAAAAACAAGCCAAATCATATTTCAATCACAAAAATTACATCGCAAAGCCAATCCAAGAAACCAAATGGCCGTAAAGTCTAATTGTGAATATTTAAAGTAAATTGAACCATAAATGTTTTTCTTCAATTCTCTCTTCACTATCACAAATCAACAATACAAATCAGCCAAAAATAAATAAGATATTCCTTATTTTTCAATAGGTGAACTCCAATTCAAACCACTCTCTTCGATCCCAAGTCAAAATGTGATGACTTGTATCGTGTTGAGCGTTATGCACAATACTGCACTGGATATGGAAATGTTGTTCTATGGTTGAAAAATATCAAGAAGCGGGAGAAGAATGAAAATTGAAAAATGAAGATAATTGTCAGGTTGAATTCACAATTATGATTTTCAGCTTGCCACACAATTTAAGATTCGCCGCTCCTTTTCACTATTATATGCTTCGGGTTCTTTAGATCTTAGCAAGAAAAGTAGCAAGAAATATGTTGAAATATACTCAAAACTGGGGACCTCACAACCTATTTTCAGCATTTTTATTCTCCTCCCTATCGTTTCCAATATTCAACAAATCCATATGCCCAGATAATCTGGGAAGACATATCTATCAGTGACTATTAACTGTATCCATGTAGTTAAACTTAGAATACATACATCAAGCAATCATCGTCGACTTTTGCCTTTAAAGATATGAAGCTTTTATTCCACACCCGCATGGTAAAGAGATAGTTTCACTAAGAAAATCTGAGGTATAATACACAATAAAAGGTCAAAAGAGAGTCAGCAGTAGAACCCTTGACGATAAGTCCTCGTAACCGTTGTCGTGATTTGAAAGGTCAGCCAGATATATAATGTTGATTAATAGAGCTAATTTCTTTGTCGTGACCAAAATGGTATATCTTCCGTCAATCAATCAGAAGAAATCGGAGGCCTTAATTGCACAGTTCAAGTTGGTACAGAGGGAAAGACGATGTCATCAATCCATGCTTGGACAACAATGCCTCGATGACTCCCAAATCCACGCCAATGGGGCTAGTGGGCATTTCCAGTGGTTATATTCGGGTATACCAGTTGCACCAACCCGTTTCATCCGATAAATTGAATGGTCAGTCAAGGTGCTGCCTATCCACCTGCGGACCCCAACGGTTATTTTACTTTTAGTCAGCCAAACCGTTGGTCAATCAGAGTAGTGTTCATTTCTTGTGTACATTATACTCTAACACATGGAAAAATAACATGAGCCCTATCAATCTTCTTCTAAGCAACATCGTTTCCAAATTTACTTCGCAATCATCTCAGATATATGTCTCCGTCGCATGCTTCACCACCATTTAGACCCTTCCATGTGGGACATCCTATTGTGGATAAAATTTTATCAAACCATAAATTCATTTCCTCTGTGGGACCTTAGAGAAACAAAGTTTATGCTTTGATAAAAAGGATCGCGGTAAGATTTCGACTCGATAAATCTTCTACTCGCCAAACTTACCCTATTTTTGTGATATGTTCTTAATAATAACTCTGTTTACGCTTGTTTTAATTTATCACACGATTGTAAAGGATAGTTTTATATGTAGTCAGATGCTTAATACCACTAAAATGTAAATGTTCAAGGGCCTTTGATGTCTTTTTATCGATATGTTCTTCTAGGACTTAATTAGACCATAATGAAACGTTTTTAGTTCCAATTCTATTGTATTTAGCACTTTTGGAATAAAGAATTGCCTTAGAATAATATAAGACCAACAATTTCCCAACCAAAATTCTTATTTAAGCATTGGAGCACAACATTCGCCTCCAAACAAAGTTTGTTCCAAAACATGATTATCGTTTAATTATACAAATAAGTAATCACAATTTCGCCAACACTAAGGTTTCGCCAAAGAACGAGCGGTGAACCATATGTAAGCCTAGCATTGCGTAAGAAGCTAGAACAACTATACTTTCTCTCAAAAATTAATGGAAACTAAGTTCAACTTGAAGAGAGTGGCAATTAGAATAGGGAATGGAATTTAAATTTAGGATGTTTGTGTTTAAACTCCGCATAAAGACCCTAGCAAAAATATCTCTTTTAAACCAAATGTGGAAGTCAGCATACTAAAAGAAGAAATTCAGCCACACACGTGTTAATCATCAGAACTGGCTCATATATAAGTAAGGCCATTAGTCATAATATTTATAATGACTCATCATTGAACAGGGGTCCAACCACTTCCAATGTCTCGAAAGTAAGCTTACTTTAATGCTTATATCAATTTGTATGCCTTGGTGCTATGCGCTCTGGATTGTCGGGCTTCGAAATCAAATAGTTATGAAGTACTGGCTTGTCTTCTATAGACTTGATCACATGACCTTCACAGCGCAACCATTCAAGGGAATGGAGGATCAGCGGGAACTTCCATGCAAACCCCACAAGGTATTTTACCTTCTCTATATGCCTTTTTATCATGTATTCTTGAAAATGATGGCCACTAAATGCTACTAAATGATTACAAATATTCATAAATACAAACATATGCAATGGTCATTCCTGACCGAACAATTACAGTTCGCACTTTCCCCTGTCTGCCTATGTTCTCTGTCTCTCTCAAACATTCTATCAAACACTTCAAGGACTACCACTTATGCATTTAATTAACCATTTTCCCGTATGGTTTTCGATTATCACTAATAGATTTTAATTCACTAAATCAATCAAAAGTCAAGTTTAGATCCAAGAAAATGACCTCAAGATACTAAGGATCACATACGCTTTCTCAATTATACAACCTCGCACAAGAATTCACTGCAAAGAAAAATTTAATATTTTTAATACTGAACATAAATCTCAAACAAAAACTCAATAAAACACAAGAATCTAGAGAATATCGAATCTATACAAATTAGTAGCAAAAACTAAAGGAAAATAGAAGAGATATAAAGAAAGCATCAAACTCAAAACCGAAAATTATCACGCCTTTCTAGATATTTGAACAAACGACAGGGCGTAGTCCTTACTATCGCTATCACTCTCACCCTCGTCAGCCCTCTTCTACTTGGCTTTCAATGTCTTCTACGCCCCTTTACCACGCTTAGATGCAACAACATTTATCTCAATTATATATGGAGTCACCGCTAGTTGCGACCAAATAAATATGAAACTAAAGATATGTTGCTGTAACATTTTGCCCCAACTAAAATAATGTCCTTATAAGACACTTTTCTTGTAGTGAGAGCAGTACTGCTCCGAGATAAGTAAGTGATTAACATAACCCCATTCACTGAGAAGAAAACAATGCTGAGGAAAGCAATGGGAACTTCAACATAATCAAAGAAGGTGAATATTCGGGCTTCTCCAAAGGAATTTTAGTTGATAAAATTGGATTATCAGAAATTTCCTGCCTGGCACGAAGCACATTGAACCTCATCCTCTAGGCGCCGGTAGTGCTGAACTTCTAATGTTGAATGGTCTTTCATAGAGTGATCCTTCCAATCTAGCTGGGCAGAGAATACCATAACAATGCTTACGATGGTAGATAACTAACTAGTGATGTTTTCGACCGCTTCATGGTATTCATCACCCATGCTTTGAATTCAAATGAGAAAAGTCAAGCTCAAGAAAATCTACTCAAAGTACAAAAGATCTCAAGGGGCCATACTAGGAAAACAAAGGATAGATTTCAAGTATAGGAAGCTATTTCATATAAGGAGAGGAATTTCCAAGAGTTTATTCGAAAAAAGAGTTATTGGAAAATTTAATGAAGAAACCATCGAGGAAGCAAGAGCTATTCGTAAGACGGGCATAAAATCTGGGGTGGTGTATGCAGTCTCATTCCTCTTCAAGATATATCCAGTGTTCTATTAGCACAAGATATTGATATGAGAAGATACAGATGAAGTTCAAGTAACTGCTTCCCCGCCAAATCTTTATATGCTTTAGCAATAGTTGCTTTTGGTCATTTTTCTCGTAGACCATTCAAGAACAATTCATTCCATTGTTTAAAAAAAAATTGCAGAAAATGACCATACCTAGGATTACAATATCAAAACACAACATATTCTCTAAACTTCATTTCAATTCATGTGATTACTAAGTTATATAAACAAATAACATTACAATATTCAACAAGGAAAAAGAACATAATGTGTCACCAAAAGGACATCAATGGTTGAAGGATCAATCTTATCAAAGTATGGCAAAGCAGCCATACCTGAGTATGCTGGATGAATTCCACAGTCAAACTATCACCATAGAACATGACCAAAATAGAAACAAACAAATTAAAAAACCTAATGTTGAAATGGAAGCAAAAACTAGCAACCAAAATAAAAGCACAATGCATTATGGTATACCAAGATGGTTTTACCTCTATAGACATGTAGACACAGAACTGCGCCCCACTTCATTTCCAAGAACTGATGTTTATCCAATCTCTCAAAAAACAGCAGATCAAGATGATCAAGCTCTGTAAGTAGAGAGGTGACATAGTCATAGGTTTCACAACCAATTTATGGATCAATTATAAAGCGAGAGACGTAGAAAGAGATTGGCCTTACAAAATCAATGATTCGGGTGATAAAAACACATGGAGAAGTAAGGACCAGTCGCCTAGTTTCCTCACATGACCAAGCAGCCACCCAATGTAATCATGGAAAACGTTTTCAAGGGGTGGCCCAGATTGAGAGGCTCACAACTGGCTTGCATAGCCGGGTCGAGATCGGGATCGACACATAAGCACAAGTAATGCCACTCACCGCAACCACTACTTCTAGCTCACCCACTTCATCCATGGGAGGCGAGGGGCGCTTGTCCACATCATTCAACAACAATGGTCGGGTGAGTAAATCTGTAATGAGGTCGAGGATGAGAGGATGATGATGATAATGTTGATGAGATGAGTTCACCTCGATGCCTTCCTATTAATTACCTCCATTGTTACAACCCCAAGCTTATAAACATCCGCTTTATTATCCACCTTCATCTTGTAAGCAAAAGTTCGCAAATTAAGAAGATTACATCATGCCCGTTTCCGCTAAGAAATTATAATAGTATAACTAACGACTAATTAAGAAAATGGTACCGGAGCAAAGATAACCAAAAGTCTCTCAAATGAAGTTCAATTAGACGAGCCCGCTTTATAAGCCTAGCCGTCAAGCCTGACATGGGCTCATATTCTCAATCTAATGCAACATCAAGGTCGTTATGTCTCATGAATTACCGGAGGTGAGCAATCATGGTGCATATAAGATAAAGCTTTAGCCACCCTTTCACAATGTTTTAGCCCGCCAATCCAATCAAGTTTTTCGTCGCTTCTTTATCGCTAGTTTAGAATGTTTCTCAAGCTCCTCTTTCCATAAACTCATAAATCAAAAATGAGTTCAAAGAAATGAACTCCGGGGCTTCACAAGCTTCGACAATATCATGATGTCTTATCTGTTAGAAGTATGAATCTTTGCCAGTGCTTTTCTTCAAATCGCCATATCTCCACCATCTGACCGATGAGTAGTGAAGCTTTTCACAAGAATACCAAAATCATATTCCATTTTACTCTAATGTCTGATGGAACCACCAATAACTCAAGTGGTAAGATGGATTTAATTATAGTTACAGAACATTAAATGAGATAATAAAATTAAGCAAACACATCTAAAGTCAATCGTTGTAAATGTCAAATTGTCATAGTCAGATCGATTATATGCAACCAATATTTTGGCATATGAGAAGTAATAATAAACCATATCGCTTCCTTTTTTCGTAACAAGTTTTATATTTTCTGGGATTGCTTATATAACAAGTTTGAAACTAAATTCAGGATAATAATATAATGTCGGTGGAGCACAACAAAACCAATATTAGAAGTATAGTCAATTTAATCTTACTGTACTAATTAGTATTATTTGCCAAAACCTTCTTACGTTGGAAGACAAAAACCCAATTAATTCATAGAAGGTGAAGCATCAAAGTACATGTATTTAAGATTCAAAACAAAGTAATATTTCAGACTGCAGGAATCATGATTCAGACAAGAATGTCTATGGTAGAAAGATTTAAGCTTAAGAATGAGGTAGTAGATGTTTCAGTGACACTCTTCAAATTAAGAGACCCAAGATAGAACATTGTGAGCAACCGCAAATTTAAATAAACTGATCTAAGCTAATCTCGTGATAATCATCGTGCCTCTCTGGGGTGGGAAGACAAGAGAAGGATTAGGGAATCAAAATGTACTTCGACATATGGATACTGCTCACTGCTCCAAATCCAATTTTCCATGGAATGTGTACTCATTGAAACTTTAAAGATAACATTGACCAAAAAATTTAGAACCGTAAAATAAAAGATTAAAGACCCAAATCTAAGTCCCCAACCAATCAAGGAAACAGATGCATTTAGGATTAGCTTCAAAATTGGGCTCTGACACAATTAGAGGGAAATTAGAGGAAACTACTAGTCTCCAAAAAGGGAAGAATGAAACATACATCTACGCACCAAAAATCAACTCACCTCAATTTTATCCATGGAGCGGCAGTCTTGCCCATCATATAAAGATACTTCAACTCCAACTTTGCTCACTTTCACATACTCAGACAAAAGCAACTTCAGAGGATAGCCTTTGTTGTACTGTCATAAAAACTCATTCTTCAACGTGGTCTAATGAAAAAATTCAAATATTTTAGCTAAATTTATAGCAAAGTAATAGCATAAATTTAATTAAATAAATGGCCAACCTTCCGTAAATATAAGGGACGTGAAAGATGATCCAAGTGAAAGTCAGCAAGAGAGTTTCACACATTTTAAAATGTAGTAGGCTGAGAGCACATCTAAAAGAATAGGGACAATTTTACATGAGAAAGCAGAGTAGATAACCAAAAGGAAATCCCAAGATGAAAGTTCTAAAATGTTTCAAGATCGACAAAAGTTCATCGACAAGACAAGACATGCAAGATATCGAATGAAGTGATTATTAAGAGCATATGTTGCTACATACCACAGCTAAGAGCACTGCTCAGAGATAAGTATGAGATTAACATAAACCCATTCACTGAGAAGAAAACAATGCTGAGGAAAGCAATGGGAACTTCAACATAATCAGACATGAGCGCATCGGGGCTCCTCCACAGAATTTTAGCCGATAGATTTACTATCGTAGCTCTCAGCGCCTGCGGAAGGTTCGAGCGTATGGACACTTTATACGTAGATGCAAAGGGCTTCCAAAGGAATTTCTAGCCGATGATTTGATTATCAGAGCCTCCCTGCCTCGAAAGCATGAAGTACATGTTCAAGTGTGTGTATGGACACTTTATACAAGAGATGCAAAGTGGGTAGGTCCATTAACCTCGCATCCCCTAGGAACCTCTAATCGTGAATGGTCTTCTATGCAGTGATCACCTAATCTCAGCTTACAGAGAATACTCTCATTACAATGCTTATAATGATAGATAACTAACTAGCTTATGTGCTTTCGACCATTTTAAGAGCATGCATCGCCTATGCAACAGATTCAAATTGAGAAAAGTCAGCTCAAGAAAACCCACCAAAGCACAAAAGATTCAAGGCCGACTGAAATCGCGATAGATTTCTAGCATAGAAGCTATTTCATATAAAGAAAGGAATTTCCAAGAGTTTATTCCTCGAGAAAAAGAAAATTGAAAATTTAATTTTAAGAAACCATCGGTGAAGCAAGAGCTATTCAGAAGATGGCATAAAATTCGGGGTGTTATATGTAGCCTCAATCCCATAAGATATATCTCAAGTAAAGGTTCTAATAGTACAAGATACCGATAAAGAAGATATTGTATGACCTTTATATGCTTTGAAGAATAGTTGTTTCGATCATTTTTCTCAAGACCACTGAGGAAGGATCATTCCATTGTTTTAAAAAAAATTGCGTAAAAACGATCATATTCCATGATTACAATATCAAAACAATAATGATATTCTCTAACTTCATTTCAATCTTAGACACAAGTTATAAAACAAATAACATTACAATATTCAATAAGGAAAAGAAACATACCGTGTCACCAAAAGAACATCAATGGTTGAAGGATCAATCTCATCAAAGTATGGCAGCAACATGCTCGAGTACTGATGAATTCCACAACAAACTATCACCATGTAAATATGAACAAATGTAAACAAACAAATTAAAAACCAAATGTTGAAAAATGGAAGTAAAAAACTAGCAACCAAAAAATAAAAGCACAATGCATATGGTATACCAATATGGTTTTTGAGTAGACATGTGTATTAATGTGAACGCCCACTTCATTTCCACCCTAGACTGATAATAATCATTGGTCTCCTTCTCTCGTTAACGAGGTATCTCGATCTTTCAAAGAGCTGCGTGGCCCCGCTAGCCATTCTTCAACCGAACAAAGCTCCGACCCCTTCAATTAACACCTAAGAAAAAAAGATTTAAAAAATAATCTGCTTCATCATAAAATAATACCCCAAAACAAATACATTCCATCAGACATTTTTTCATGGCAACTCCAGTTATTTTGGAGATTATCTAAGCCTGGGAAAAATAAAATTTTGACTTTCCGCAAATGACTCAGGATAAAGCCGAGACATTTCCGTGAGAAAATCTTCACTCGAAATGACCTAGCTCCCGAATTGAAGCTCAAAATTCAAAATCCAACCAGAGAAAGCACAGTTTGTTTTACGAGAAAATTCAGAACCAAAAATTTAAATCTTCAAGCTCCCAGCTCTCATCCCTTTAGAAAACAATGATAAAACGTTAAGATTCAATTTCTTCATTTCCCTCTCTTCTCCTCACTTTTCTCACTAATCAAACACAACAACATTACATACAAGGGAGAAGGAAGAGAAAGTGAGAGCAACGAACTATAAAAGATCGTAGTATGGATGCAATTACACGAGATTTTCAACTCCATTTCACACGAAAGTGTGCTCGGGAACTAAAGAGAGGGGGAAAGAAAAAAAACAAAAACTTCTAGAATAAAGAAAGAAAATACGAAAAAGCTTCTAGAGGGTTAGAGCTTACAGCAGACAGTTGATCGAGTGGGACTTCAAGACCGCAGAGGAAGAAAGTGAGCTAAAAAAACCCTAATTTCGTAAGACACGAAAAATTATTTTTAATTTTAAAAATAAATAAAATAAAATTATAAATGCGCTTATGCATTAACTGCTCTAAATTTTGTATATTTAAATATAATTATCACTAAATACATTTTCAAGCATAAATAAAGAATAATTTTAATAATTAATGGTATTTTTTCTCCTTTCATTTTTTTCCTTTTACTTATTTTTTCTTAACGCCTTATAAGAATAAAAAATATCATAAAAACAAATGAATATAGAAAATAGCGTATAAAAGATACCCTAAAAAAAAATGGTGTTAATTTTTTTTATAACTAAACACATTAATTACAACACTGTGTAGTAAACCTGTCCACACCGAAATTAAGTCGGGACACCTCTCCCCATGCCTTACCTATTTAAATATTGAACTAGCTTTTACCATGTGAGTTAGGTATGATTGGACTCGGTGTTAAAATCTTAATATTTTAATATATGATGATTCCAAAAAGGAAAGTGAATTGAGAAAATAAAATTACATATTTGAATTAAATAAAATGTAAATTTTTAAGGTTTTTATGAATTTAAAAAAATTATTATTATGTGTTTATTAAGGTTAATTTAGTATATATGTAGTAATACCAAAAAAATATTATTCTTCACTTAATTTAATTTTTTTGTGCTGGCATCAAATTGACAACTTATCAACATCATGCAATACTTTCTAAAAACATTAAAGAAATGAAAGTAGAAGTTTCTCAAGCTTTCCCATTTGCCCAAAGAAGTGTTTATTTAATATTATGGAAACTTGATATTAACATTAAAATTATCATCGATAAATGTTTTCTTACTTTGAACTTATTTATACAAAACAAACAACAAACATACATACATACAACAGTAATTACATCTGAAACAGAGGTGTCTTCTTCTCTGTTCTGAATTCTCAGATTCTAACTGTTTGTTGCAGTGGTATTAACACGACAAACTGTTACTCAATTTTGAAGGTTTGATGAGATTGTTATGTGGTTAGAGCATCAGGAAGATTAGTTGATGATCCAAGAACTTTACCACTTACGTCTGGAAAGCATTCGTGACCGGGCAGTGTGGTTACTTTTTCCATCTTGTTCACCTGATTGATACTGCATCAAATGCCCTGTCATCTCTTTTGTGTTCTTTCTGCTGCATATATCCAAACAAAATATTGTAAGTAAAAATTTAATGAAAAATAATGATTCTAAATTTTTGGAAAATCCACTTTCAAGAAATTATGATATAATTTAAATTATGGCATTAAATAAAATTTATTTACATTTTTTTTAAAGAATCATTACATATTTCAATCATAAAATAGATAGTATTGTGAAACTGTAGTATATTTGTTATTATTGGGGTTAAATCATTGATGTCAGTTTGAAACCCTTGTCAAAATACTCGGAGAAGGAATGCTCAAGTTCTGAATGCTTCAGTATATGGATTATTACAAAGAATGCAAAAAGTTATTATGAATATTTTATAAGAGTAATAACTAAATATGAAAATATAAATAAGCTTAAAAATCTATACTTATTTCATGTTGTTGAATAAATTATATTTAACATTAAATATATTATGATTTAAAAAAAACATAAAATGTATTATTAAAAATTAAAATATAAATATTAAACTTTCATAGAAATATATATTTTAATAAATAAATATAAATATAGTAAAAAATTTTAAAAATAAAAAAATTTAAAACTAATTAATATTATCATTACTCATATTTTCAAAATAATTTATATAAATTAATATATTTAAATTTTAAATAATTTTTAATTATTATATTTATATAAAAATATTTATCAATATATCGTATATATATTCCAGAAAATCCATGTGGGGAGGATGATATTTCAAAACTTATACATTCTATATATCAATATATCAATTTTGAACTTTTCTATACATTCTATAGCCATATACCGTGATCCAAAATTACGTAAGATGAATATTGAGATATGAATGCAAATGTTTTCAAAACAATATGAAACCAAAAAAAGATATGAAAGCAACTGGCCATGGATGAGTCTTCTTCCCCGACCATGTGTATGTCAATATGCGCCATGGCAATCTCAGATCCCTGAACTGTCCAAGGATCTCTCGTTAATATCAAGTGATCCCATCGTGACATACTTATCATCAACTATCATCCCTTTGGCATGGACATAAATCATAAATCAAGGTGGCTTCCGAGCTAATCCTCAGAATGAAGAAGAAAAAGAAAAACAGAGAAAAATGACTAAGATGAATAATGATGAACATATATAACTCCTGATTTGCAACTATAATGGAACAAAATGATTCTCAGTTGATATGTCTACATGATAAATGCACCATCATACTGAACCAAATCTTTGTTCATCGCCTAACTCAAAGCTTATGAAAATATGATCAACCAAAGACGGAAAATAAAGTAAGGAATATGAAAGGCTAGCTCTGTGTAAATTCAAGAGGGTGACATTGATATCGATCGAAGCACTACACTCCGCAATTAAAAATAATTTTCTTTTGCTTTTTTCAAAAACCAAAACTCCATCTAAACAAATATGCAGTTAAATAATATCACATTAACTACAAATTACTAGCAACAAGAATTATAGGTCGAACCGTTGTTAATTTCCACTAATCCATTTTTTTTCCCCTTTAATTTATGATTAAGTATGAAATATGGAGATTATACTTCAACCACAATGATATATAATTCAAATTGGTGGCCTTAATTAGATATTCAACCCATGATGAAATGTTTTTTTGACGGAGAATACATGTAATAGTTAACTTATTAACATCGAGGGAAATGCCATACCAATGCACTCCGCTTCGAAGAATCAGATGTTTGAAGAGGATTCTTTCCTCAGAGGATGAACTTTCACGCTTCCGAGGCAAGAAAAGTTCAAATAATCCCGTGGGTGATGCGATCGAAGAAGGGGCTCGCTTTATTAATAACTCCGCCTAATAATTTGGTACATCATACTCATTGTTTGGTCTCCACAAATAATTCAAATTTGATAGCTTAATGATCAAAAATAAGTGTTTCTCGCTTAAAAATTTGAGTAGGTGAGCTAGAGATAATATTGAAAATATAGAGAAAATATGTGAAAAGAGAAGTGATGTGAAAAGCCATATAGTCCCACAAACGCTTGTGGGAGTCTCATCAATGAGGAAACAAATAGATAAGAAAATACTTGAGTTCGCCATTGAGAATTTGCAATATTTGCAAAGAAACAAAATATTATTAACCACTAATTTTTTTACATGGCCTTATTTATAGGGCTCACATCTCTAAGAAAATTTGAAGTATATTAGGACTCTAATGACTCATTATGACTCTTAATTTAATTTTGCTTCTAACTACTAAATCTTAATTTGATTCCAATACTAAGCCTAATTTGACTCAAACTATTAATCCTAATTCAACCTCGATTTAAACTAATAGAAATTCTCACGTTAATGAATAGGTTAAAGATTCATCTCAGATATGGTTAAAGATTCATCCCTCATCATAACAATCATAAAATGAAAACAATATTTGTAAATGAGCCGTCGATGTTCAAAACCCGAGGATTAGAGTCCTTCTCACCTATAATTCAACCACATAGATAAGCGCTGATCCTTCTCACTCATGTCTTATTGCCAAAATTTACCAAGGTCCACTCACCTCGTTGTTGTGACACCATGAATATGAATTAGAAATCACCGTCAATCGGGCTCTTTCACTCGACCTTATTAGCTTATGGTCGAACCAACTTAGATCACCTATATTCTCTCGATGATGCACTACTTACAGCCCATCTTTCGTATCTCCCACTTGTTCTATCTTGTTCAGATAAACTTATTTTCAAACACGTTGTTTCTTAACAAATAACATTATAAAAATTCATAAGGCATAACCATTACAAATTATCTCGATCAAATTTTCCATGTAGTATGAAAGGCCTTCTCGCGATACAAAAATACTTCCAAATTTCGGCTTCCTCCGTTCATTCATTATGTACTAACAAGATGGAGAAATCCTCCTGATCTTCACCATTATGGATAATTAATTAATCCGTGATAACGTAAACCAACACTTTACTTATTTTCCGGGCGATAAAATTTCACGAGCCCTCATCCTTACTTGAAGCCTAAACCTGGCATCTATCTCGATAGTTATAACTTAGAGTTAACCTTTATTAAATATCACTAAAAATAATATAATCAGACACTACAAGCCTGTGATGCATCTCCCTGAATATACCCAGTAACTTACGTGATGATCAATACAAAAAGTAAGAGATCAATAGCTCCGATTTCATTGGTTCTGTTCAACATTTGTCATACTCTTACGTGACTCATTATCCGGTGACTTTGATCACATTACCTGAACTCTTTCTCTCGCAACCCGTACATTAATTCCCAAATCCTCAGATGCATCCTCACGTCAATAATAAGCACTACATGGAAATCTTTCTTATCGCTCAATTTCTTTAATTTATCCAAAGAAAATAAATTTACAAGATATTTCCTTCGGGGGAAACACCCAAGCACAAACTTCGACACCGCATTACCGCCTTAAAGTTTGCCAAAATCACTCACCAAAGTTCCATAACATCACTGTAAAGCTTAACATCATGATAATTTGTGGAGCTTTATATTCGACCTTCTTTCGAGATATTATGTTTCATAAAAGTGTTTTTTCATCCCTTTGTCTGCTGATCGTGGTTCCTGTTAAAACAAATTAGTCCTATACACTCAAGTACAAAGAAAATCCCATGTTCTACAACCTTCCATATTTCATCTTTCACAGAGATTTAGACTTCCCATCTCATGTCACTAATAACCCCAAGCCTAAACTAAAAAAATTCTATGATCTGTGACTCTAATGCAATTGAACGGTTCCAGACCTATCTTCCTGCCATCCTTCTATTACAACCACTTGAATGTAACTCACTCTTAAAAGCTATTTATCATGGCGTCCCAAGTGGTTATAAAACCCATAAGGTCAAGCCAGAATCTCAACGATGTGGACATAATGGGTCATAAATAATCCATCCTCTTTCAAAACCGACGCCCACTAAGTAGCTGGTGACTTCGCAGAATTCCCACTAGTAATACCCCACAACACTAAAGTGACTTCGCGACCCTGCGGGTAGCGTACCCTAATACTGAGACTAACATCCGCGAATGAACCACTCTAATACCATCGTTACAACCACTTTGAGTAGAAGCCACCCCAAGTTAGCTTGTCAAGTGGAGGAGCCCCAAGTGGTTATAAACCCACAAAATCAAGGTGAATCTTTAGCGACGCACTCATAAATGGGTCATAACACTGCACTATCTTAACATATAAATCATCACAGCCACAAATTTGTTTCAATTTTATTTTTGTAGCCTTCTTTCAAGATAGAATAATTTTCTTAACTTCCATCTTATCTCGATGCTACATCTTTTCTTAATATTTTCCACCGCAAATCTTCCATTCACCAACAATTTATCTAAACCTCACCCACTTTGCAAACCTCGGGAAAAAACTGCCTATGCATTCCTAAGCCATGAAACTTTACCTTTTATCTTCTCGATTTTAGATTCCCGTGATGTATATTTTTAATGAATTAAATGTTCAGGGACTAACTTTATTCCATAAAACTTTTCAACATTCATATTCGTGTTCATCTCCAAATCCCTCTTGATGAAGATTTGCCCTGTGAGGGTAAACAAGTTTTATGATTATGTAGAAGTTCGTATAAAAAAATAATAAAAGGATGTTTTTTCCTGCTCGCTGGGAGCCGAGGCTTCGATCTGACCTTACCCTTAGACATAACTTTCAACTTAATAAACTAAGCGTAAAATTCAATCAATAATGCACAGTGATGATCCAACAAATGGCAAATGAAAAACAAAGTAGTCATGCCAAGTTAGAAAATATCCAACCCACATCCTCGAATGTCGGAGGTAGAAGATAACTATAATACATGAGAAAAAGGATGTTTGTTTAACCTCGCCAAAAAGAATTTTCAGACTAAGAAAGACTACTGAACACCTTCGCTAAGATCAGATCACTATATAGACATAGAAATGTCTATGCACCGCATTTTGCTACAAATTTTAAGGCCGCCCATAGGAATTAAATTATCTGCACTCGTCACAAATAGAATGTAGAATTAGAAAACATGTATGAGAATGAACTCTTTACAAGCATGAATTAGAAAACAAAAGATTCACAGGAAATTCTCAATAAGCACTATCGACTTCAGAGAGAGTGTAAGAACAGTTAATCTAATTATAATCACGCCGAAAATAGAGAAGAAGCAAGGAAGAAAAAGAGAGAAGGAAATATTATTTCACATGTGCAAATGTCAAAATTTTGATGGTAAAATAGAAATAAGTAACCCAAAATCCCCGACTTTTTGGAAAAGAAAACTACCAAATAAATCTTCATGCATAGTTAGTTTTGGGTAAAGTGGTGCACACTCAGCACAAAAGCCTCCTCAGTGCTTAGGCGCTAAGTACAAAGACAAGGCGTAAGCTGAGCGAAGTGAATGCACTTATGTAATATGCTTTATAAAATATGATTCAAATCTAATTGGAATTAAAAAAAATTAACATTCCTAACATTTAAAAGAAACATTCAATATAAAAGGTAAAGAAATTATATGAATATTAATATATATAATTAGAAATTTCAAGAGTAAAAGTAATTAAAAAGGAAATTAAAGTCCTAAGGTTTTTAAAACTCGTGTTTATGCATTCAGATATCATGTAGATAAGATTTTCATGTATCTCTACTCAAACAATGAGAAGAAATTTCATCCAAAGCTTATCATGTTAGGGTTGTTCATCAGGCACACCAAGCTAATAACTTCCTAAAATTTAGGATCATACCACACGTGGAGAGACAGATGTCGACCTACGACCATAAATAATGACCCATGATGCATATGAGGGCTATAACCCATCTCAAATGTTCTACATCACACGTGAAGAGATAGAGATGTGATCTGCATATAGATATATGATTGTGGGAAATGAACAAACAAGAAACTCGAAAGAGACAAATCTGGTAGATTTCGCTTAACCAAAGCTCTAATATCTTGTTAAGATGCCAATTTGACCAAAATTGAAGCCCACAATGTATATCAAGCTAATATGAGTTATATTGAAGGCAGACGCATACTTGAATTATTCTTGTGTGGACTTCAAATCCAGAAATATAACATTTTGAAATAAATATCAAGAGAATAAACAATCTTCATGTTTTTACTCGAAGTTTTAAATTTGGTGGAAATCGAATGTCTCAATCACAAGCAAGGAATCATGGTGCATGCGTAGGGAATTAGCAGATGATGACAGCATCGACTCCGCTTACCCCGCATTTTTGTATGATGGCGCATTATGCGCATCCAAGAAAATACCGGTTCTCTATGTAAACGGCAATGCGCGATCTTATAGCTTTTATGACAAGCAAAGATGTATGCTCTTATCTATTTTCTGCCACAAACAAGATTCGTAAGCAAAGGTGATAGAAAAGCCATTTTACTAGTATAAAGTCAACTAACTTAAACCCGATTGAAATTAATTTATGGATACAGAACTCAATTAATTAACAAGGATTGCACATAAGCGTAGTCCTAACCTCAGGCCTCAAGATCCTAAAACAAGCTTGGGAATCCTCACATATCCCGAATCAATCTGAACAAATACCTTAGTACAAGAGAGTAGAAACCATCGAACTGTAGTCCTTTGTTTTTCCATCTCCAACAGGTAAATATGAGTAAGTAATTTCCATCTTCAAAATAACCAGTATTTTCAGAATTCGCACATGTCACCTCTCTCGGGAACATCTTCGTAGGTAACGCTGAAGCATGATCACTCCGCAGGGACTTGGGAGGAGGATATCCATGAAATGCGTCTAGCTTATCAAAGCATCTTCATGCCAATGTAAGGACCTTAAGCCCGGGAATCGCGCCATTTACCGCTTTCTCCATCTTTGTTAGAAGTTCACTATCAGATTATATGCAAAAGTAGACCTCAACTTAAAGTGTAATTGCCATGGTTGTTTCTGACCACGGCACAGACCGCATATTATTACCAGAACACAACCTGCCAAAACAAATGTGGCTTGAACATAATTTCCTTAACTGCGCTCGAACACCTTTCATCCGGAAGAAAACTAAGACAGAAAAGAAAGCAGGGCAACATTTCAGGGGGCAAGCATGATGAAATCAGTAAGCCTGCAGGCAACAAAAGATATATCAAGAACACATTAGACATCGCAACTCCGTTTCCGATAAACAAAGGGAAGCTCTAAGAACAAGCATCCAAAAGTCTACTATTATTAGCTTACCACGCTTGAAATAAGTGATGGCATAAATGCATGCTCAGATCTCAGATTAAGGTTCATCGATTATCATCAAATTGAATAATTATTTGAAACCTACGCCAACCAATCCAGAGGATTCCATTTAATCGAGGTAATCTTTGATCTAATTACATAATCTTTTCACTTAAAAACTAATAAATGCTTTTAACTTTACATTACAAATCTCTTTAACATGGAATTACAAACTTATAAAGTCGTATGTAGGTTTTTTCACCTGCTCCAAAACGACAATACGATAAACGACTCCTAAACATCATTCCCATAGTTGATGTCTGTATCTCCACATCTCTATCTTATCTGGTTTAAATGATTTGTGAGTTTTATCCATGATTGCACATGCACCAATGGATTTACTATGACAAAAATCAAGCTACCTCTCCCATCCAAAATTTTCGTAGTCAGATCAACTCATTTTCAAACAAAAATACAAGTTTTCGAGTTGATAATGGAAAAGAGCTCCAATTCAATTTAATGACTTATATTCTTGAAAATGGCAACATATATTTTTCTTTTTGTGCACAATGCACTTTACCAAAATGGGTGGCCAAAAGAAAGAATTAACATCTTTTAGAAATGTGAAGAGCTCTAATTGCTCACAAAAACATCCAAAAAGTCCATTCAACCATCAGACAGCACAACCACATTTGATCGAGTAGCCTTAAAAAGATTCTAGATATAAAGTCCAACCGATATGTCGTAAAGGCTATGATTCCCTTCTTTTGATCTTCTACTTCAAAAATATTCGAGTATGTTGCTTATGTCTGGGCGACAAAGTAAAGAGGAGGTCCAAATTGTATCTAAGAGCTCTTATGCATATGTTCTTTGATTATTCTCCAGCAACTCATAAAGGCTCGAGTATTTTCACCTCCAATCCGCCAAAATATATCACTAGGTGTTAAATCTGAGAACCTTCCATTTTCGCTTCCTGACAACCTTCGAGGGAGAATTCAAGAGTTAAAGATTTGACATCATTTGTATCCTAACCTAGTCCAATTTACTCTACTATAAATACCATCAATGACCCTAAAATCGAGCCTATAACTCATAGAATGATGTCAGTAACAAACGAACAGTTGTTGAATTTACAACTCCCTTGGTATACTCAAGAAGCAGTTAAGGAGAATGTGATAAATCCTATGATGAAGGACAACCAAAGATGGTCATTTATACTCAAGTAGGTGAGCTTCGTGATTCTATTTGTATGGGATGTAAAAGAGAGGAACAAGGAACAAAGTTTATAAATGTAAAAAAATTAAATTAAAAGAAAAAAAGAGAAAATAAACAACAAAAAGAGACGAAAACCCAATTTCCACTAAGGCCTTCTACATGTTGGCTGAGCTTGTGGACGTGACTTCAATTTCTCGAGAAGGCTTAGGATTATTCCTTCCCCCTTTAATTCGCAAATTATTTCTTCCCATTTTTAAATGCTGTTTTAAAACATGAAAGACACTTAGGATGCATTTAAAGAGGGTTAAACCGATTTTTATAAAAAAAATTTGTTATATTTGTACTAGCTATATGATTTGAAAATACAAGCACATTAGCTTTAGTGTAATGGTTAAAGCTGGCTTCAAGGTAAAGTATCCTTAGTTACAAGTTTCAATTCGCCGTTGGACATAGGAAATTTTATTTTACACTTAGGGCTTATGCTAACTCTCTGCTGCCTACAAGTCTCAATACTGAGTGTAACATATGCACAATTAAAAAAAAACTAGTACTATTAATATCAATTCGCTTTTTGATTTATATTGATTAACTTTATTTATAAGTTTCTCTAAGAAATTCAAAGTTTATTAGGATTCCAATGTGATCTTTTATGATTCTAATTCTAATTATGTTATAATCTAACTCCGCCATATCCCAATCGACCTAAGGGATCCTACTTAATGCCAACTCATACTAACTCTAATTTAGTTCCAACTAATATTAATTCCAATTAAAGTTTATCCATATCTTTTCTTTTCCTTTCTGAATATAATTTTACTATATTTTCCCTAATCATCCTACCTTTTCCTGTTCGTCAATTCCCATCTCCAAAGAAAAGGTATTATTTTCAACCTTCATCTCAATCAAATTCCTTTAATAAAATCTAGACTTGATGCTCCATTGCCAATAGGAACAATGTTAGAGCCTGCACTAAATATCCCCTAGCCTACTTTAGTCTCCTACTGGTCAGACAATTCTTACATTTGCTTTTGTCATAAAATAATAATAATAATAATAATAATAATAATAATAATAATAAATCAGCCCCAAAATGTACAAGAAACTCTAGGAAATCCTAAATAAGGAAACATTGTGTTTGTGGGAAATGAGGGCACTCCATAAGAGTGAAAGATGGAAGTGGACAATTTGCCTAGTGGAAAGAAACCCGCTGATGCAAACGGGTTTTCGTAATCCCATATAAAACCAATAGCTCTATCGAGAGATGCAAGATGAGATTAGTAGCTAAGGAAAACTCAAATTTTCAGCATCGGTTATCAATTTGCTCCAATGACTAAGATGAATTCAATTACAACTTTATCTCTACCATCAATTTTGTTAGGAACTTATTCCTATTCGATATTAAAATTCTTTTTCATGGGAAGTTAGAGGAGGAAGTGTATATGGATTTTCACCAGAAATCCAACAAGAAGAGGGTGTGTGCAAACTAAAGAAAATCATTTATACCTTGTGGCTTGGTTTAAGCCATTTACTAAGTCATTAAAGAAATATGGCTTTTCAGAAACCGCGAGACCAGACACCATATTTCAAATGCACACCATCTGGCGAAATGAACATTCCCATTGTCTATGTAGACGATATAATTGTTGCGCTATAATTTTAAGGAAATTCCAAGTTTAAAGATACACTTTGATAGAAGAATTTGAGATAAAAGGTGTGGGGATCCTCGAGATATTTTCTTCTTAGCATGGAAGAAGCAAGAACCAAGTATCAGATGATCGTTGCAAAGAAAGCATGTATCGACTGGCTTCAGAAGAAAGCATGTATTTGATCTCATGAAATAAACTAAGATAACAAGATGCAAACTTGATGTTACACTTACGTATCTTGACCACAAACAGGGAGTCGAGATTATGGAGATTCAATAGACGAGGGTGGGGCATCAAAGACATAAAGAAGGCTTATTTCCAAACTCGGCTAGACATAGCCCATACTATGAGTATTGTCAGCCAACTTAAGCACTCTGGACTAAAGTTTTATCTGGAAGCAGTTGAAAGGATTCTTAAGCTACCTTAAAGCCACACCAAGTAACTTTTTCTTTTTTTTTTTTTCAGGAAGAACGACCGTTTTCTAATTGAAGTTTATATGGGTACAGACTAGGGTGATTCAGTCAATGACCGAAGATCAACTATAGGTTATGGTGCTATAGTTTGGAACATCAATGTAATTAAGTAACAAGGGTATGGTCGAAAGCTACAAAGTAAACATCTAGAGTATTTTGGAACCAAAAGTTAATATGCAAAAATCAAAAGTCGAAAGATTTCAGGCACCTTATCTCCTTATTCTTAAAAATATGTTAAAAATAAAATTCTCTGTAGTGATATGTAATATCAGTTTTAATTATTTCTCATATCTATATAATCATTCTTAAAACAATTAAGGAAACAAGAGAAGACAATTAAAAAAAAATCAAAAAAAAAATCTAAAAATACATTATTTTATACATTCTTTCCTTTTTCTCCCTTCTATTTTCTTTTTCCTCCCTTCTTTCCATGTTATATTACAACGCCAGACTATTCTATTCTAAGGTGACTCGGAGTTTCACATCTCGATCACTCATTCTGCGTACCCGACACCTCGTTTCACCCTTTCCCATTACTACCCGAGACAAGCCTCAAGGGCCCCTAAATTCTCAGTTATTATATATAAATATTTAAATTAAGACATTGACTTGCTGATGAATCAACCTATCCATCGAATTGATCCACCAAAAGATAACAATATCTCCTACACATAATTTAAATCATCTCGCTCTCTAAACTTGAAACATAAAATGGAATGTCGAGAATGAAAGTTATGAACCCATCAATACTAACAAATGCTACATAATTATCTCGAATAGAACGCAACAACCATCACAAAAATATATGACAATTAATATAGTTGTCCTTTCTTAAATTAATCAACCTAAGATAATATATCACTTTAGAATTAATACTTTCATAGAAAAGAAACTAACAAATTATTTTTTATTACAATTTTGAAGTAACATATGCCAAATTTGCCATAGAAAGAAACAAACACATAAACCCTAGATAGAACTGAGCAATAAGCAAGGTGGTTTTGTTATCTATGGGTGGTCACATTTATCCGTAGCCCAAGGTTTCCATGCTCACAAAAGCTCATGTATTGTGCTCAAAATTAGCTATGGAGAAATTTAATAAGAGGCTCAAATCTCATCTTAAAAGAAGAATACACTCATCAGGACTAATCTGCATCGAATAATACAAGTTTTTAACAAGCTCGACCAAGTTATAGTAGTGTGGGGCCAAGTTGACTTTTTTCAAGGATGAATAATTTTGTCAATTAAGACACTATATTGTAGCCTCGTCATCACGGTAGCCACGTACAGTAGAAAGTCAAACCGACTTACTGATAAATATATCCTAGTAAGTTCAAACAAAGAAGATTTTATCGCCAAATCACCGATTTTTACCCAAAACAACCCTAGGCTCTATGCCTAGCTTCAAAAGGCCAAGATCCAACCCCAAAACCCGAGAGAAAACTCTAAACCCGAAAAACCCCAATCGGGGCGGTTTAACCCATTTCAGTCGACGGTCAGCCTGGTGGAGCCGATTCCCGCCACCACTACTGCACACACGCTGGCCGGACATGGAGGAGGAGGACGCACTTCAGACGACCACGCCGCAGAATTTTCCGGCCAACCACGCCGACGCCAGACGGTCGGCCGGAAGGCGCTGGCAAATTCCGCAGGGAACTCGGTCATTGATTTTCGTGTTTTCCGCCATTTCAGCCAACCCATAGCTCTTTTTCCATCATTTTGACCCTCCGAACTCATTTATGTGGTCCTTTCTCTCCGCATTCATCACCGCTTGAAAGATACCGCGAAAAACAAATTCGCCGACTGTTGATCGAGTTTTCCGGCCACCACAAAGAACCTGATCAAGGTGAGAGTACTGATGTGTTCCTGGTCTCAAGGCCTATCGATACGTGGTTTGTAAATCTTTGGACATCGTTTGTTAGTTTTCCATTTTTGGTTGTTTCTGCAATTACCGATAGAAGCTCAGGACAAATAGGGTACCAATTAGTCAAATTCTAAAATTGGAAGTTGTATTAGTGAAATTGGCTGTTTTTAGGAATTATCGACTGCTCACTCGGAAATTAGCTCCCCGTGTGAAAAGTCTCACTTGTATCTACCATAGGGCACACCTTGTAATTTGGACCTCGTCTGAGTTCAATTAGATAGATCTCCATAAGCTTCTAAAAGTTATTCTAAGGCCTTAAATATTCCAATGTCGTTGGTTAAATTATCGAGTCTAAGTGGTATCATTTTATATTACAGCACTCACGCAAGTCTGAGACAACTTATAAATGGGAACGTAACCGAGCATCTATACCGTGAGTCAATTATATGTTTTTAAAATGATTTGGGTTTTATATTGGTATATCTATTGTGATTAAATATTTACATATATGCTGTTTTGATCAAATGGTCAGTTGCATACGAATTTGATTATCGTTACATATAAAATGCTATCGTCATGTGAATTTCAATAACATTTTCACTGCTGGGAAGTCAGACCGTTTTCGAATGATTATGTGGTATTTAGATACTGGGCATGTAGATTTGGGTTTTAAACCCCTTGAGAATTATTGCTGTATGAAATGGATTTTGAACATATGTGTTTAGTAAATGGTTAAGGAATACTGGCCATCAGTATCACTCAAATTTCGACATGAATCGAGGAACTAAAGACCTTCAATGTAGTTGATCGTCAGGAAAAGTGTTCATAAGTTCTTAACCCAAGAGACTTGACTCGTGGGAAAAAGGTGCTCGTGAAAGTAAGAAAATTACTGAGTTAGAGGCGGAGGCGGTGATGTACCGACAAAATTCCAGATCGGGTTCAAGAATTTACCAGCACTGGTTTTTACCATCGTTGGACGTGAGGCCTGGCTTGGATCCCGACTCAGGCATTCTCGGCTTTTTTTTTTTTTTTGTCCACGCCGACGTGAGGCTTCGCTGGATCCCGACTATTGGGTATTCGGCTTTACCACCTGTCGCGGAGGCCTGGCTTGATCCCGACTTTGATATTCCGGGTTTTTTTTCCACTGCGTCGCGGAGGCCGGCCACCTCGACTCCGCTTCGTATTCGGGTTTGCCACGGTCGCAGTGGCTGGATTCATCCAACTGCTATATACACCCACGACCCGTGAGATCTAAGCCACCCGGTTTAGTATACCGAGATCGCCACTGTCGTGAGGTTGGTTACATCCAACTAAGATACATTATTACCACTACGTGGAGCCCGATCACCGACTCGCTCATCATTATTATTACCACGACACCTTCGAGGTCGAGGGTCGAGGTGGGTGTCCCACTGGCGATGGAAGTGTATATGTGGTACAATTTATGATGAGTATATGGTATGGTATAATGTATGGGTATATGGTACGACGAGATGAGTATGCGGCACTCGCTTTTATATATGATATATGGTTCAGACATCATGTGGGTACCCTGAGGTATAGTACTAAAGATATGATGGGTATATGATACCAAGGATGGAGTATATGATATGGTATATGATAGGGTATATATGGTATGGTTTTTATGATGGCATGTGGTAATGGATCTATTGGATTTATCTTTCCGAATATGGTACAAACTATTCACACTGTGGTTTAGTGGTGCATTTCATGGTTATTTTATTACATGATGACTATACATGCTTTATGCTTGGCCTTTATGTTGTGTATAGTTCATAGCATAGTTTCGTGAATCCTCTGTGTCTACTAAATTGTCGAGCATGAATTAGCGCAAGGTTAATCAAAAGTAGTAAAGCCTGGGTTTTGTGAAATGTTTCTAAAACGGAACTTTACAAAAGAGTGGAAGTGAGGTCTGAGAGAAGAAAATTTCGAAACAAAAATATTATCTTCGTATAAATTGGTGCCACCACCAGATTTATTTCTCACGTTTATTGTTTAAAATTGCTCTCTAGGTCCGGCAGTCATAGGCCTACTCAAGCCGATCAAGATCGTCTTTCTCGCGAGCACCATAGCATTTTATCCCATCCATTTGTCTTCGAAATGTTGAACCTATTTATTCTGTATTTCAGAACCCTAATTTCGCAACTCTTGCACGCTTCCGACAGTATTGAACCCTATACGTAGCCTCCATTACACACGCTACATGACTCACATTCGATAGGCCTGGCCGCGGATTTTCTATATATTCAGGTAACAGAAGGTCGCGTATTTACTTTTGGTGGTGGGGCCCCAATGCATTCCCAGTGGATCGCATAAATGACTCCACTAGGCTGACCACCCTCCGGTACTCCCGAAGCGGTATCCTGCCTGGGTCCTCGTCACTATCGCCAGATCTACCATTAGCATCAAACAATAAAACACAACCTAGGAAAAACAAAGAATATTGTTCATACGTTTCACTAATAAAACATTCGTGTTATGCATCGATAATCATAATTTGCAGAGATAACCCTATTCAACAATATAATGCATTTGTGAAGCTCACCTAAAACGCAAATCGAAGAGGAAAATCTCTGGAAAGTGTTACCACATATAAGGTACAAGAAAGAAATCAATGTTGAATATTTTCCAAACTAAGCAAGCTAATTACACGCCTAAGAAATATTAATTATATAGAACTTCAACCTCAAAATCTCGTAATTAATCAGAAGAAGTCGAAATACAGAAACCCGAGGGAAGGAGCTAAGACACAGATAGAGGATTGGTTTCACAAAGATTGGATCCGCTGAATGCTAATCTCAATCTTCCTTAAGGCTTTCAAGCTTTCGCTTCAACATTCCCACTGCATCAAGACGCGTTTACATTTCCATCTAATTGTCACTCGCTCCATTCTCTCCAAATGTAGGAAACAAGAAGTGTACGGATAACCTTTTTCTCGCTTGTAATTGTTTTCTTCTTCGCTCAGAGCCTCTTCTCGATTCAATCAAGTACCTCGGGGACTGTACTACCGATAAGCTTTAAAACTAGAGCCACAATGTATCGAAACCATGTCGCTAATGTGATCTCGATCTCCGGGCGGTAATGAACATGCTTCTCTCGACTCATACTTCACTGCCAACCGCCCATGACGCACCATGCTCGACCGTATTCTTCATCTCGCATGACTTCACCAAATATCTGCCAAATGATAAGCCTAATACACCAGCACGAGTAAGCAATAGTAATCCTCCGAGATATTTGCTGTGGATAGTCATGAGAAGACAATGGAGATCATCAAGTGCCATTATTCGATATGAACGCTTTTACCAAGAAACTCGACAGTTTCACCGACTTCAGGGGTCTTTTCAGCCACCCTCTCAATGGTTTTTTCCATTTTCTCAGAGTTGAAATACATCTCAACCGACTGACAGCCTGGGGGAAATAATTTTGTGTCATGGCCAAATAAACTGGGCGATAAGCTCGCTTCGAGCCTCCCTATCTCATTCCGTATGAAGATCTAAAACAATAATACTTCAGACTTCTAAGAATCTATGATTCGTGTAAGAATGTCTATAGAGATATATGTTTAAGAATGAGGGTAGTAGATGTTTCGTAGTATTAATTTCAAATAAGAAACCCAAGATGTGAGCACAGAGCAAATCGCAAATTTAAATAAACTTATCTAAGCTAATCAGGATACGGATCATTTGTGCCTTCAAAAAGGAAGTAAGAGAACGATAGAAATCAAAATGCCGATATAAAGGACACCTGCTCACTGCTCCAAATCCAATTTTCCATGGAAATAAAGTACTCATTGAAACTTTAAAGATAACATTAACCAAAAATTTAGAATCCGTAAAATAAAAAGATTAAAAACCCAGAAATCTAAGTCCCTTACAACCACAGAAACAGATGCATTTAGATTAGCTTCAAATTAGTTCGAACAATGAAAGGGAAATTAGAGGAAACTATTACTAGTCTCCAAAAAGGGGAGAATGAAACATACATCTACAAACAAAAATCAACTCACTCTAATTTATCCATGGAGCGAAGAATGTCTTGTTCATCATATAGCATATCTTCAACTCAAATATTTTCACTTTCACATACTCGCATAAAAGCAATCGAGGCTCTTGGTCGATGTGTCATAAAACTCTCATTTTGATGTGGCTCTTCAATGAACAAATTAAAGACGTGAAGCAAATTTTATAGGCAAAGTAATAGCATAAATTTTAATTAAATAAATGGCCAACCTTCTCCAAGAAATCTGGAAGGGATGCAGCATGATCCAAGTGAAAGCTACACAGGAAATGCAACACATTACAATGCAGTAAAGTGGAGAGCACATCTAAAGAACAGGGCAATTTTGGCATGAGAAAGTAGTATAGATAACCAAAAGGAAAACCTAAGTACGAAAGTTCTAAAGTTTCAAGATCACAAAGTTCATTAACAAAGACAAGATATGCAAGATACCGAATGAAATGATCATTAAGAGCATATGGTGCTACATACCACGCCTAAGAGCACTCCGCCGTAGATAAGTATGAGATTAATATAAACCCATTCACCGAGAAAAACAATAGCCGAGGAAAGCTTGAAACCCCTCGAAAATTCAAATTTTTGCGAGAAAGTGGTAAATAGTAATTTCCATTGTAATCGGAATTTTCAGATATTCGATGACAAACCATGTCTCTCCGTCAAATCTCTCTCTCGTGAAATCTTAGCTACCATCGTCGAATTTCATGATCAGATCACCTAATTTCACTGCCGAGGCGTAGCGCCTGGATGACACACTCAGATTGGCGCAGTGACGCCACACTTCAAGACCAAGAGAGTGACACATGGCAAGATCCATGTGGTGCACTGAATGCATCGCCACCAGTCAAGAGTACTTACGCAATGTTTAAATAGTTAAATAATAAACAATGGTTAAAAAACACGACCACATAAGCGGAATGAGGAAAAGTGGGGAGGAGCCTTCCTCGACCAATCTCTACACAATGCAAATCCAAGAGGTGAGAAAAGAAGAAGAGAAAAAGGAGTGCGGAGGAACAAACAAAAACAAGCTGTGGGAAAGAAAAGGAGAAAGGAGAAAAGAGAAATTGAGGATTTCCCCCGCTTCCGATGGTCGGTTCACATCCAAGACAAGCCTTGTACACGTTAGCCAAGGATCTATGTGCGGACACCAAAATCTTGAGCTTAATAAAACCTATAAGCGTAGAATTTTCCTATCTTGCTTATTTTAACCTAAAGGCCTTTATAATTGCACGTTATCTGGGGAGGCCATGAGAGGCCTTATTATTTAGTTCCAAAACTCGGGACTTAATGGCAGAGGATTTTTATGACGGCTTACACAAATTCAAGACTGCTGTGAGTTTGCTTGAACCGAACAAAAGTTTCCCAAGTTTTTGTGTTGTGTTTCATGATGCGTGGATGTTCGGAACCAAACCGGGTTCATGCTCGAAGGGACCGGAGGTACCGTCGAAGCGTCCAAGATCAGACTCGCCAGGCGCGATCGCCATACGTAATAACACGCCGGCGCGCACGCCAAGAGATATGTTATTTGATGTGGTCACGGATCGACGGATGTAAATTATAATTATCCATGGTACAAATGTTTCACAGAAGCACTATATACACGTAATACATGAAGCGAGTCATCAGATTTGTTATTCATACGGACGGCCACATCGCTATTAAGTCAAAGCGTGGTAAATGGTAATCATGAGTCCTTTAAAAGTCCGTGATTCTATGGAATGATAAACGGTAATTTGAATATCCCGAATTTTCTAGATATCTGATGACTAAACCGACTTCACCGGGCCGAACCTGCCTCACAACTTGTAGCTTACCACGCATTAAATTTCACAAATTTAGACATCTAATTTTACGTTTGAAGAACTGAGTAGACGCGACACTTGGCACATTTGAATGGCTCAGCGCCACGTGTCATGTGCAGAGTTATTCAAACACGAGCTCATGCACATGGGCGGACACACTGCATGATGCCATCGAGGAAAATCCCAAAGTGAGCATGGCTGATAAGAACCAACAACCAACGATAGCTCGATGTGGTGACAGCACAAGTCCTCTTATCCCAAGCCTCCCAAACTGACTAGAGAAGGAAAAAGGAGGGAAAAAGAAAAGAGAAGGTTTTGCAGAGAGGTTCCATCTTTCAGATTTCCGCTGCCTCGGACCGTTTGCTCGCCAGAGAAAGAGTGAGAAGTTGACCACGCCGCGAAGAGCTATGTACTTAACAATCGGCCATACGGGAGCTTCGACAACTTCGGCGTATGATCTTCTCCTACTTGTTTTATTCTTCTACTTAGCTGGCCATTTTAACGGACGAGGATTTGCTAAGGCCCTGATGGTCGTGTTTCGCTCCAAAAGATTCACTGCCAAGAATCCCCTTAGAAATGCAAGCTAATAATCACTTGGACCGCTTGTGTGGCCAGTATGTTGTACTATTGCCATGAGGAATAATATGCTGATTTGTGGATTTTTCGCGCTTCAAAGATGAATTGCTCTGATTGTGATATTAGCTCATGTGAGCTAATTTTTATGTTATTGTTTATGAATAAATAACATGTGGTTAGTAAGTGAATTTTGTTAATATATGCAATGAATGATATATTAGCATGTGTCAGATGTTTTACTTGAATGTTCTGTGGTGCCATTTAAGAGCACCCAGTGGGGAGTAAACTCAAGTAGGAAAATTTTACCATCGAAAGTACTTCGCTTCTCAATTCCCCGGTTTATGAAACCATTTCAGCGATCACATAATAATCTGGGACGGGACGATCCGAGGCCTTGTAGAGGTAAAGAAATGGCCTTAGTATGGCCTTATCTTGTATTTTGTAAAATTCGGGCAAAGAGACCCGCTTGATAAATTGTAATCAAACAATTTTCAATTAAATTTTTAGTATAAATATATATTTTCGATGAGAGATAGCAATTCAGGTGGCCATTTTACTGCATGTGTCTCATGATGTGAGACTATAGTATCGAAGAGTCGATCAGGTGGTCAACTGACAACTTGGATTGGGTGTCACAAATTTTCAGACGTGAGCATGTGTATACGAATACTCAGTAATATGGAAGCACTTGCATCAAGTGCACTATCAGGCATTTTGATGTGAATTGAACGTGATGTGTGTTTGAATCAGGTGAAATTGTATGTTTAAAATAAAGATATAGTGGAAAATGTCAATACTGTGGTCGAGAAAATAAAAAACCCTAAGGTTCGAGGATCTATAAGAACCATTCAAAATGAAAATAATAATACACACACTGGACAATCGTTCGCAACATTCAGAGTGTGTTTCTCAGAATTTCGGGAAGATTATTCCAAGCAGATAAGAAAAGGGCCAAAATTAAACCTTAAAATTTCGAGTTGTAAAATTAATGAGTTGAGCTAATAGACCTTAGAGGTAGCTACTTGGGATTTGGAAAAATTAAAAAATAAAAAAAAATATATATATATATATATATATATATATATATATATATATATACAAGGCGTGTCGGAATGTATTATCGCTAAACTTAGCACCCTGGTCGCGAATTCCGATTAGTGGTCGCGACCAAAGAAGGCGCCGTGCACAAGGCAAGGGCGTTTATACAAAGAATACAAGCATCGACAAAGGCTGGGCCGCAAGATACCCACAACTCGGGGCAAATGATACTGACCGGCCGAGGTCAGGAATTCAAATAGTCCTTCGTCGTATTACGAATTTCAAGTCGACGGGTCGACAATCTGGTGTCACGATCACTTTCGAGGTCATGACCCGGTTTATCTTCGAGAGTCATGAGGTGGATGAGCAGAGACTTGGTTTGGATTTGATTTAGGTTATCGACGAGGTCGAAGCCTTAGAGCAACCTCGGGTCGCAACCCGAATTTTGGCGCGCTGACCTCGGCTGGCTTGCGAAGACCTCGTCAGTCATACCAGGAAAAAGGGTCGCCAGAGGTTATAATCACAGGTCACTGGCCTGGTTGGCTTCGAGGTCACGACTCAGTCGGCGCCGCAGAACCTAGCTTCGCCGCGACCGCCGGCGCCGCAGAGGGACATCGTTACCGAGGTCGCACTCGTTGGCGGTCATGGCACGGCCGTTGAAATCGGGGTCACGGACCATTTTCGGCCCACTGGCCTTTGCTCAGATTACAAACGGGGTCACACCCCGCTTTCGGCGGTAGCGACCGATTGCCCGCTGAGGTCGCGACCGGTTTGAAGTCGCCACCGCCTAGTCAGTTGGCCGGACCTGTCGACTCGGCTCGTCACAGGCAAAAACAGAGTAACAGAGGCAAAGAACGCGCGACGACTGGAACCGTAGTGTGCGCTGCCTGGGTTCTAAAGGTGACCGTGGCACACAACCCAGCTTTTATGACGCACCGCTTAAAGGGTCAACGTCGGGATCATTGTCATGGATAATGTTCATGAACACCGCTCACTGTGGATTCCAAAAAAAAAACAATGAAGACAATGTTCGACCTCGAAGATGAATTCGATGAATCGAGTCAAAGAGCGCACCAATAACTTGTTTTTGATAAAGAACCACTTGTACAAAAATCCTCCCATTGCTCTAGACATAATTTGAAATCAACTATTTAAAAAACATGATATGAAATCAAAGCTAATTAAGGTTGAAGAATGTACAAGTTCTAATAAGCATGAAGACATGTCACAAAATTGACATTATTAATTTACAGTTACACCTTATAAACATGTAAAACTTTAGAATCAAAACCAATAGAAGTAATAATGTTATTTTACCTACGATATGAACCTTCACATAATCGGGTTTGTGAAAATACCGCGAAAACTAAGTGTTCAAATCACGGATGCAATAGAACCGGAGATAGCATTAGCTTTTCCGAGGCTTCAATTTCAGCCAGAAAGATCGGTCAGTTAGAGGTTCCAGTTCAAGACTGCCAAGGATAAACAATCGTATAAAAGATATTTTTTGGTAAAAGCAAAACTGGAGCTAAAGATTGAACTTGCAGAGATCGGGAGCATACTTTGAACGGGAGCCAACCACCAGACCGGGGACACACTGAAGGTGACTGTGTCTTGAGCACATTCCGACTAAGAAACATATAGTCCTAACCCCCCAGGTATTAGTGATATCATTAATTCAAAACATTGCCATATAGTCATAACACATATTATACAAACCCAAAATCGAGCTAGTAATCGAGAGAGGTCAAGTTACTTCAAGGTAAGAGCAAATGGGTCTCGAGAGTGCAAAGAAGAAGAGCAAACATGGCAGCAAAGAACGCGCACGACCGGGCCCTCGCGGCGATGCAGCGCGACTGGCTCCTAGGTGCGCATTGTGCACACAAACCCGCTTTTAAGGACAAAAGGCACCGCTTAGGTCATCGTTGATCACTCGTCATGGATAATGTTCATGAACACCGCTCACGTGGATCAAAAAAACAATAAAGACAATGTTCAGACCGAGATGAATTTCGATTAAATCGAGTCAAAGAGCACAACAATAATCGCGACGCTGAACCACTGTACAAAAACACTGGCTAAGTAGACATAATTTGGAAATCAACTATTTAAAAACATGATATGAAATCAAAGCCACTAAGGTTTTGGTAAGAATGTACAAGTTCCCAATAAGTAATGAAGACATGTCAAAATAAAATTTTGACATTATTAATTACAAAGGTTACAGCCCTATAAATACAAACCAGAATCAAACCACTAGAAGTAATAATAAGTTTATTTTACCTAATAATTTATATGAACCTTCATGATAACTGTCGAAAATACCCGCAAAACTAAGTGTTCAAATCATGGATGCAATAGAAACCTGAGATAGCATTAGCTTTTCCTCAGGCTCGACTTGAGCTTAGAAAGGATTGGTTTGGTTTGGGAGGTCCGCGTGCTCAAGACCTGGTCACTGTGGCGCATAAACAATCGCGGTATAAAAGATATTTTGTTTAGAAAGTAAACCTGAGCTAGCATCGGTAACTTTGCAGATTGGGAGCATACTTGAATGGAGCCAAACTTGACCAGACTGGGACACACTTGAGCAGGACCAGGTCTTAAGCACATTTGGACTACATGAAACATATAGTCTGAAACTGTGGTGGCCAGTATCACACCAAACATTGCCATATAGTCATAACATTATTATACAAACCCAAAAATTGAGCTAGTAACGAGAGAGGTCAATTTATGGAGCACAACACTCCATATAGGAGGTTTCAGCCACTAAGGTCCAAACTGCATCATAGCTGTGCTATGAGTTGCTTCCTTTAATCAGGCAACAACAACAGTTCTAATAAAATGCATCTGGAATTCAAAGACAGTGAAAAAAGAATGCTGCAGGTAAAATTACAGGATACAAAGGTACATGAAGGCATTGTTTACAGACCTCAAGTCCTTCATCTTGCTCCCAAGCAAGGCCAGGTCCACTGTACATGTTCTTCATTAAAAGAGTGTGTGATTTATCAGGTAAATAATGAAGTCTTTTGCATTCTTGCCCATACCAACAAACTCCAGTTTTGAAGTACAAAGGACAGTGAGTTTTATCCTGCCACACATAACTGTTTAATTAGACCTAACAATCTTCTTCGTGAAAAAATATAAATACCTGTGCAAGCCTTGAAGTACAAGGATCCATCAGCCACAAAAAGGAAATAACCAATAATAGAAAAATAGAATGAATAGAAGTCAACCTGTTCAGTTCCAAAGTTTGGGGTTTGTTCTGACACCTCTGCAAGTGCCCCTTGGGATGAAATTACTGATGCATTGCGATCAGAAAATGCTTCTGATTGAGGAGGAAGGGGATTTGATGTGGGTCTATTGGTATCCTATGAAGAAAACATTAGAGTTTAGAATTCAAATTCTTCCACAACTACGAGGAGCACACACCCCATAAAGTAATCTAGGCAACAACCATACATATAGAACAGATGTAGGACTACCTCCTGTGTGCTATGTTGATCTGCATCTTTCTTTGAAATCCTGACCCTTTTCTTCTTGACAATTATCTCATTCCCTTGCCAGATAATTTCTGTGGGCCCTTCTTCATATTCCCAATCATCATCATCATTCAACTCATTCTCCTTGTCAACCTGTAAATTATTTCAGACAAATTGCTCAATTATGCTGTTAACTCAAGACTAAGAAGAGTCTTTCCAAAATACTATACAAATAATCCCATGCTCTTAAAGGGCCTACTAGTATATAACTAGGTAGACATGCCCTAGAATTCAAAGTTCCAATTCTGTCCCTTTCCTTACTTCTTATCCACCCATGTGATGCTTGTTTTGAAAACGGAAGCACATCACATTTATGAGCTTATTTGAGCTACTTTCCAGATACTACAAATATTTTTTGCAGTCAAGAGGAAGAAAGGTACTTCTGAAATACCATGCTTGAGTTTCCTCCTTTTCCCCAGACTTCTTAGCGACCAAACATAACATAAAGCAAATTCTCCTACAGGTAAAATTTCCATAATATATATATACAATATTATATTGCTGCTGAGAAAAAGATAAGTCCCTCCCAAAATGCTAAAACAAACAGTCCTATTCCTCAACGATGAGAATATATATAAACTGCAAAATGACCTTACACTTTTGACTTATCTGATTTCCATTTGTCCCTCTTCCCAATCAAACATACCAAAGCAAATTTCACAATTGGTAAACTCAAATATGCATTTTTCTGCTGTGGTAAACTAATTAGAGTACTTCTACGTTATAACACTACATGCCAAAGCTTCGAGTCCACCCAGCCAACAATATTCCAGTTTCTCCTTTTCCCACTTCCTGGCAACCAACACAGTCAATTATAAATTGAGACAAAGAAAAAGATTTTGGTTTAAATAAAATCAATCATTCGATATAAACAAAATACAATATGGAGGAAGTGAGGACCATCAGCTGTTTGGCTTCCATGACCAAGCAAAGCTTCACCCAATGTAATCATGGAAAATGGTTCCGATAGTGGTGGCTCCTTGCATTGAGTGCTCTGTCAATCTGCTGTATGGCTAGATTTGGGATTGACACATGGGCATGCTAATGCTATCTTCACTGCAACCACTACGTTCAGCTCACCCACTTCATCCACAGGAGGTGAGGGGCGCTTGTCCATAACGTCATTTAACAACCAATGGTCAGCAGTAACTGGTAATGAGGATGAGGATGAGGAGGATGCTGATGATAACAGAGTCAGAAACCATGTCGCTAATAGGATCTGATCTCCAGTGCAATGAAATATGCTTCTCTGACTCATACTTCACTGTCAACCGTTCATGGACACCAAAAGCTCGACCCTCAGATTCTTCATCTGGCAATGACTCCACACTCTCAAATATCTGCTTCAGCCTATGCTTCAATACACCAAAGGCACCAGTGTAAGCAATAGTAATCCTCTGGGAGATATTTGTTGTGGATAGCTGCGAGAAGACATGGAGATCATCAAGTGCCATTATCTGACAAGTGAACGCTTTCTTTACCAGAAGACCGCTGACAGATTCACCGACTTCAAGGGTCTTTTCAGCCAGCCTCCTAATGGTTTTTGCCATTTTCTCAGAGTTGAAATACAGGGAGAACTGCGGGATCTCAGCAGCACAAAGATGACAATCTTCTTCGCGAGAATAGTCTCCAGTGTAAAGTACTTGAACACCAGCAATATCAGCCATAAACATGGCAGCTCCAAGGACGTGCCCAACTGTTTAACACCAAAATCGTATACCATTTACTTCTAATGTCTGATGGAAATCAATAACCTGCAGAAGATGGATTTAATTATAGTTACAGGAACATGAAATGAGATAATAAAATTAAGTAACACATCTAAAGTCAATTGTTGTAAATGTCCAAACAGTCTGCAACAGATTAGACGAGTATAGGCAACTGATTATTTTGGCATATGAGAAATACACACACCATATTGCTTCCTTTTTTTTCAGAGCAAGTTTTATATTTTATTAGATTGGTGTTATGTAAATAACATGTCTAAACCATAGTTAGAATAGACAACATACGTTTAGTGGAGCACCAAAAGATCAATAGTTAGAAGTATAGCCAATTAAATCTTATTAGACTAATTCTGCTATATTATATTATTTCACAAAATGTCCCTATGTTGTTAATAAACCCAATTAATTCCTACAGAAGGTGAAGAACAAATTCCACAGATGAAGATCTAAAAACAAGTAATTTCAGACTCTGGCAGAATCTATGATTCGTAAGAATGTCTATGGTAGAAAGATTTAAGTTTAAGAATGAGGTAATGATGTTTCAAGTAAAGATACACTCAATAAGAGACCGAGATAGAACATTAGAGCAAACTCCGCAAATTTAACTTAAACAGATTTAAGCTTAACTGTGATATGGTCCATTGTGCCTTCAAAAGGAAGTACAAGAGAAGGATGAGAAATCAAAACAATGATACGTTGATACTGTCACGTGCTCCAAATCCACCTTCTATGGAATAAGGTACTCATTGAAACTTAAAGACAACATTTGACAAAAAAAATTTAGAACCGAAATAAAAGATTAAAAGACCCAAATCTAAGTCCCAACCAATCAGTAAACAATACTAGATTAGCTTCAAAACTTGGGTTTCTATTAACAGAGGAAATTAGAGGAAACCATTAGTCTCTAAAGGGAATAAAAACATACATCTAGGAAACAAAAGCAACTATCTAATTTTATCCATGGAGCGAAGAATGTCTTATCTATCATACAATATATTTTAAACTCAAACTTTGCTCACTTTCACATAATCTTAATAAAGCAACTTCAGTAGATAAATTTTATCGTAAGTGCCAAAACCCGGCCCTTTCAATGTGGTCTAATGAACAAATTAAAATATTTTAGCTTAATTTATAGGCAAAGTAATCGATAAATTTTAATTAAATAAACACGACCTTCCAAGAAATATGGAAGGGATGAAAGATGATCCAGTGAAAGTCGCACAGAAATGCAACATTACAAGGCAAGAAAGTGAGATACATCTAAGAGTAAGAGGCAATTTGGCAAGGAGAAAGTAGAGTAGATAACCAAAAGGAAAACCGGCATGAAAGTTCCAAAATACTTCAAGATCGACAAAAGTTCATCGGCTGCATAGACATGCAAGATAACAATGAAATGATCGTTACATCATATCAGGTCACCAATGTACCCGATCACTTCAAAATAGAGCAGATTAAGATGATCAAGCCTCGTGCGGTAGACAAAGTCGTAGTCGCATCACAACTAATTTAAGGGTCAATTACAAACCCGAGAGACAAAGAAAAAGAGATTTTCGTTTTAATAAAATCAATCATTCGATGATAAAACAAAAATACACTCGAGAAGTGAGGACCACAACGAAGCCTCGCTCCAGACTAATAAGGAAAAGAACCGACATTGAGCAGAGAAGATGTATGAAGTTCGAAATGGCCAGTCAAATCTTATATGCTTGTGCTAGCGTTGTTTTTGGTCATTTTTCTCGCAGGACTATTCAAGAACAATCATCCCGTTGTTGAAAACTGCAAGACCATACCCAGATTTCAGAACAAAAACAATAATGATATTCTCTAAACTTCATTTCTAATTCAAAGAGGACATTAAGTTATAAAACAAATAACATTACAATATTCAACAAGGAAAAAGAAATATATCTTGTCACCAAAAAGGGACATCAATGGTTGAAGGATCAATCTCTCTTCAAAGAATGGCAAAGCAGCCACGTCGAGTATGTCGGATGGATTCCATACCAAACTATCACCATAGAACATGACCAAAATGTAAACAAACAAATTAAACCTAATGTTGAAAAGAAGGAAAACTCAAGTAAACTAAAATAAAAGCACATCGCATTATGGTATACCAAGATGGTTTTCCTTTGATAGACATGTAGACACAGGAACGACCTACTTTATTTCCAAAGACTCAGAGGTATCCGATCTCTCCAAAAACAGAGCAGATCGAAGATGATCAAGCCTCAGAAGTAGAGACATACCGTAGTCGCATCACAACCAATTTGATATTAATTTTATAAAGTGAGAGACGTGAGAAAAGAGAGATTTTTGTCTCAACAAAATCATCGATTCTCGATGATAAAAATACACATGGAGAAGCGAGGACCGTCACACCCACGATCGCGCTTCACCCAATGTAATCATGGAAACGGTTTCGATAAGGGTGGCCTTGCATTGAGAGTGTTCTTTCAACTGGCTGCATAGTCAAGGCCGAGATCGGGATCGACACATACACGTTAATGCTATCTTCATCGCAACCACTACTTTCTACCACCCACTTCATCCGTGAGGCGAAGGCCATTCAACATCATTCAATGTACCCAATGGTCGCTAGCCACCTGTGAATGAGGATGAGGATGAGATGATGTCATTGATAACGCGATGATGAGTTCACCAGACGCTTCCCATAATTACCTATCGTTATTAACCCCAAAGCTATAAACATCCGTTTTATTATCCACCTTCATCTCTGAAGCAAGTTCGCAAATTAAGAAGATTAGCATCATGCTCGCTTCGCTTCCGCCGGCAAATTTTGCAATGAGCAACTAACGCCCCATCAGAAAAAATGGTACTGAGCAAAGATAACTAAAGTTCCCGCAATGAAGTCCAATTGATTAGTCTCAATTTTATGCCTAAATACAGCCAAGTCGAGACACGGGTTTACATTCTCGAATCTACCGTAATATCAAGGTCAGGTTATGTCTCGATGAATTACCGGAGGTGAGCAAATCATGGTGCATATAAGATGTTTTAGCCACCCCTTTCTCATTAATGTTTAGCCTCACAAATCCAATCAAGTTTTTCTCACGCTTTCTTCATCGTTGCTTAGAATGTTTCTCAAGCTCCTTTCCATAAACTCATAAATCAAAATGAGTTCTTAGCAAATGAACTCAAGCCATAAAGCTTGACAATATTGCGATGTCCATCCGTTAGAGCATGAATCTCGCAGCCTTCAACAACCAAATGGTTATCTCCACCATCTCGATCCGATGAGTAAAGTGAAGCTTTTCACAAAGAACAACCCGCCATTCGCAACCCTGGGCCAGAACAGCGCTATATCCCTCCAAGGCTAATACACTGCTTGAACTCGGGAATTGCCGCTTCCTCGATGATGCCTATACAACAAGTTCCCATCATGTCCCAATATCATGAATAGAGCCTTGACATTCTGCTACTGGGGCGTGTATTCGCTGTTTTCTTCCCACCCTCTGGACAAGAAAATAAATGCCAATAATAAAGTTTCTGATAAGAACAATAGAGTACCTACAATGAGGAGTAGTATGATCAAGACGTAAAACTGTGGGCCTTCTTCACCGCATGGCTCGAGATGAGTGACATTATTACTATTGCAGACCTATTATTTCTAAATGCCCACCGGTAGTTTAAGGCTTTGATGTTAGGGAGAGGGACCTTCCAACCGTCAGATATCGCCAGATGCTCGTTAATCAGATCATCAAAAGTGTGTGGGATGGCGCCGTAAAGTCGTTACGGAGATTCAACGCTCCTAGTACCGTGAATCCTCCAAGCAGCTTGAATCTCTCCCGTCAACATATTTCGACTAAGATCGAGACTCTACAAGATGCATTTTCCAATTTCGTCGAATGCTATCCACAAATCGATTCCCACCAAGTTCAAGGATGATAATTTCAAGAAGTTCCCTATTTCTCTGGGAATTCGACCGCTTGTCGCTCACGCCAGGTCAAGGTCGAAGATCTATTAATTTTCTCCCAATTTCAAAGGAATGCTTCCCGGAAGATCACAGTAGTCAAGAACAATTGAACAATAAGTGCAACATACCCACTCTTTTCGATCTCTTGGCCAAATTATTCGAGGAAAGATCAAGTCGCCAGAATTGAGTGGTTCTCCAAGTCGAGGTATGGCACCGAAATAGCTAGTTGTCGGAGATGTTCAAGTGTGTTAGTTCGCGGGCACCGCCCCATTTCTCGTGAAGCCCTATAAAAATTGTTACCGCTAGATCGATATAATTCAGCTCGTATACACCAAACTCGGTCTAAGGTTCCTAGTTGGTTTCTTTCGCCGAACTCTAAATGTTTTCAGTACTTTTCAAGCTCTGCATAGGACCCGTGAAATGGTTCCCTTGGGCTGTAAAATTTACAAGTGCTCTGCCAAGGCAAATCTCGCCCGGTAGTCACAATGAGTTATTTCAATCAGAAATATTCCAAATGAGTGATATTATTCATTTCCGCAGGAAGAGCGGCACCACCGAGTTTGTTACACCAAGGCCCATATTGTTTGACAAGTTTCTCATGTGTCGTATTGGAACCATCGAGATTGTTAAATGGTAAATCAAGATTATTAAGAGATCTTTAATACCCAATTCTCGAGGAATGAAACCAGATAGTTTGTTTGCAATTCAAGGTACACTCGTTAAATTTCAAGTTAACGTATGGAAACGGTGGATCGACCAGTTGAGATTGTTATTTGACAATCCAAAGATCATTAAGAGATCTTAACAATTCAATTTCTGAGGAATGGAACCGACAGTTTGTTCAGATGAAGATAATGTGGTTAAATTCTCAAGTTACCTATGAAAGGAGGGATCGACCAGTTGAGATTGTTATTTGGACAGGGTCAAGATCGCAGAGATTCTAACATCCACTTTCGAGGAATGGAACCAAGAGGTTTGTTCGCATAAAGATACAATGTGGTTAAATTCCTCAAGTTACCTATGGAAAGGAGGGATCGACCTCAGCCGAGATTGTTAGTTTGACAATTCAAGATTATTAAGAGATCTTAATGAATCCACCCTCGAGGAATGGGAACCGTGACAGCTTGTCTCATGTTAGTTAAATGGTGTTAAATTTCGTTACTCATGAAGGAGGGATTGACCAAAGTGAGATTGTTATTTGACAATCCAAGATCATATCTTAATAATCCAATTTCGAGTAATTTAAACCGCATATTGGTTCGCATGAAGATACAATGGTTAAATTCCTAGTTATTTGCAATGAGGGATCGAATTCAAGAGATTGCTAGCTGACAATTTGAAGATCATTAAGATCTTAACATTCACTTCTCGAGGAATGGAACTGCATGAATTGTCTTATGCAAAAAGCATGTGGTTAAATTCCCAAGTTGCTCAGAAGGAGGGATTGACTAAATAGATCATATTGACATTCAAGATCGTTAAGAGATCACAATCCAATTTCGAGAATGGAACTGCATAATTTGTTCAGACAAGATACAGTACTGTGGTTAAATTTGCTAATGGCGAAATGAGGACTGACTGTTGAGATTGTTAATGACAACTAAGATCATTAAGAGATCTTAATACCAATTTCTCGGCGAATTCAACCGCAAAAGCCTTATTCTCTATAAAATGCAAAAATTATTAAGTTTTTTCTCAAATTTCTATAAAAGGAAGAATGATCTCTAAAATTATTAGGAAGCCAAAGATGTAAAGCTATGATGTTAAACCCGTTGTTTAGGTATTACACTGAAATGATTATAACCAAAATCAAGAATTGTGATTAGTTTGGAAATATTACCAATACCCGCTGGAATAATCACAGAGGGAAACGTGAATAAATTAAGAGTAAGGAGGTTGGGGAGAGCGAAAATTGAGATTGAGTGTACTTCAAACCACAACTCTATATTAAATCGAGACACTTCCTCGACCTATGACAAGCCACTCAACCAAGATGGTGAATTACGCTCATACCAAGATGAGGAAAATTGGGGTTTGATTATCAAGGTTGGCCTTCCATGTTAGAAGAGCGTTTTGGATCTTGTTCAACTTTGAAACAGAATGTGTAGAGTAAATCTGAAAAATGACATGGAAGCAAGGATATTGAAGAGACAAAGGGAAAGGAGAAATATGAAGAAGCAAGGACTGATGATGAGTCGAGATATGAGTAGAGTGAAGGATATTCACGGGCCATCATTGAGTTGGTAGAGACGAATCTATTATGTGGTTTACATGAGAGAGTACAACACTTATTTATAAACTTAAGCTGACATCTGACATTCCCATTGGTCAGGTTTACATCTAACTACCTCATTCCACTACCATTAATGGAATTGAAAATATGTAAATACGTCAACTTCATACTTTTTTTATTTTCTTTATCAAAAAATAGTCCTATTTTATAAAATTAATAATCTACAATTACATAGCAAATAATTTAAAATATTACTTTTATTTTTTAATTAAAATGTACTCATTGCAATTACATAGTAAATAATTAAAATATTCTTTTTCACTTTCATTCCATGCTCTTTCCAAATAGGAACATGTTTAAATTAAGGATTATACCTTTAAGTGAGGGTCACTGTTGAATATTAAGAAGTCCATTTCACAAACACTACTTGTGTGTATATATATATATATATATATATATATATGGTATATATATATATATATATAGTATATATACATAAGAAAGATTTAAGACTAACTGATCTCAAAGAAATTTGGAAGAAAAGATAAAGTCATGTCATTCTTGGGATCCGACACTAATTAAATTTATTATCAACTCAACAACTCTAGTACAAAACCAACCAAAATAATTTACCTATGCTCGACTCCTTTAAAGTTATCGTCTAGCAAAGAAGTCAACGAGCAGATATCAAAGTATGTCATCAAAGAGGTAGGGAAATCATATATGAGGGGAAAATATACAGGTTGATCTTAGGTAAAATTAGCATTTGTTTCACTAGTTTAACTAGTGCTATAAGAGGGTGTAACAAGGATGCTAGCAATTGTTGTCTTACAAGTTACTTCATCAAATTGTGTGACAAAACTTTCCATTCAATCAAACTGATTTTGAAGTAAATATTCGCAAATCATTAAGCAATATTCCATGGACAAATAAGGAAGACTAAGTGCTTTCTTTATAATATTTATAAATCAAATCTCGAAGATTGATCACGCTTATGAGTTTCTACGGAGGCAAATATTCTATTATGATATTTATGGAATAAAATCTAGATAACAAAGGGATAATGCTGTACAGTTAAGGGAACCTACAATAAACACATATTGAGATCATCTTGCAAATCAAGAGGAATATTAAAAGATTATGAAGGACCAAAATATTGTTCACCAAATTTTCACAGATTGATAACTTCATAATTTATGGGGATAACTGTGTCTCAACACAACCAATCATGAAAACCCAAAGAGGAAAATCTCAAGCTCTTTCTCTCGCCATGCCTGCTTGGATGTCTCTGGTTTGCCTAAACTAATGCCACATTTCTTTAAAGAAATATATTTGAAGCTCATCTTTTATTCCCAAAATTTTGAGGGAAAATCAGTAAGAGAAAGAAAACATGAAGCAAAAGTAAATAAAATAAAATTTAAGAAAAATAACAAATTAATCAGATATTATTTTATTTCTTTTTATTTCAAATCAATTTTATTACTTAACTTATCAATATAATAGAAACATATTATCTTCAAATATCTTCAAAAATTTTACCAACAAATATAGCCACAAAAAGCCAGTTAACAAAAATATAAAGTATCACTAAGGTTTGACTTGCTTTTAAATTAGTCTTTGCTCAATTTGATAAGTGTTGTCATCTTCTTAATAGAAAAACAAAATAATTTGTCCCACTTCGACCCATTTTAAGTCTTTTCCTCATTTTTTTTTTCAAAAAAAGGTGTTTTCTAAATTCCAAACTATATATTTTAAAAAACTTGTCACATACTTCTATATGCATTTATGACTTTTATGAATATGGTTTTATCTGCATCATATCAACTTCCAAAATATGAAAATAAATTTAAATAAATAGTCATGCTTGACCCATTTTAAAGTCTTTGCTCAACTTGATAGGTGGCTACTCAATTTTCAGCACAAAAAAAAATCCCTCCTAATTAACTATTTTCAAGGCTTAACTTAATTCCAAAACACTTTAAAAACTTAATTTATGACTTCAATTACATACACTTCAATTATGATATACTCATGTTCATTAGGTAGAAAAATTCATCATGCCATCCTAAATGTCTTGACCAAGTATTGATATTATATTGAATACCCATGTCAATATCCTATTTGATGTGGTGGTGAAGACATTTCATAGATGGGCATCCATTCACAAATTATAAAGTACTAAATATCTTACAAATATAAAGAGGTGACAATAATGTGGCTATATGATCCAACTCAAGTGAGATAGATGTGATCAAAATATTAAATTGGATTGTAGATATGTCAATATATAAATTAAAAGATTAAATTTATACTATTATTTGTAATGAAAATTTTGACTAAATATTCACATAATTAGTGATCCTCAGGAACCGCGCTAGTTTATAAGCTGATCAACCAAAGAATCCAACAAGGATAGGTTTAATTTATTAAATTATAGTGTTAAATATCTAGTGAGAATTTTTCAAATGATTATGGCATCCTAGATAACTTCTTTATTAGAAAAGTAAAATTTATATAAAAATTGCATTTATTTATGTGTTCATTGAAGTGGCAGGAGTGGGATGTTTCATAATAAGATACCATTGCATTTCCACAAATGTTGAATAGCTAAATAGATAAATGACAATTTAATCACTTCTAAGAAGCTTAAGCTTTGAATGATACTTAATTTAATTTAACTTTTCTGGAAAATACAAATTTGCTTTTAAAAATTGTATACTAAAATCTTACTATTTAATGTTAAACCTTTCTAAAGGAATTTCTAAAAATAAAAGGTAAGTTCTTTTTTGTATGTATAAGGGGTTTGGGGCTTCTAAGAATGTAAGACATTGATAAGTGATGTGAATTTCAATATCGAAACAAACAAAGTAATTGTCTATACTATGTGACTCAATCATCTTATAAAACTCATTCCATATTTTAATCGTATTCATGATTCTCATAGTGAATAATCTTAACAAACAAAAATGACTTAAATAATTGCCCCTGGATCTAACTCATTTTAAAGTTTTTGTTGACTCAAATCATCCTTAAAATAAAAAGCTTGCCCCATATTGTTACCATTCATGACTTTTGATAGAGGTGTCAACCTTTAATAAATAAAAAATGACCTAAATAATTGCCCCTACCTAACCCATTTCAAAGTTTTTGTTGACTTGAAATCATTTTAAAAATAAAAAGCTTGCCCCATATCAGCACTTTCATTCTGACTGTAATAGGTGGTGTTTGGACTTCTTGAATAACAAATGATTCTTAAATAATTGCCCCTACTCAACCCATTTTAAAGTCTTTGTTGACTTGAAATCATCTTAAAATAAAAAGTTTACCCCATATTAGCAGTTTCATTTATGGCTTGATAGGGTAGTACGTCAATTTCATGCCACCTATTTTAAAGTCTTTGCCTGACAACTTACAAAAAGTCTTAAAGAAGCTTGACATGTAGTTTCACAAGATCATGACTTTATAAGTGGTGTCAAAAAGTCTTAAAGAAGTTTGTCATATAGTTTAGTTTCACACGCATTCATAACTTTGCTGCGTGGTGTCAACTTCATGCTTGACCCATCAGAAGTCTTGCTTCACCAAACCTTCAGTTTCTTCTTCGTTAGCAGTTTCCGCTTAAACATGCAATCAGAACTCTATCCAAAAATCTGTAATACTTAAAATTTTCAATTTATTCTAATATTTGGGCTTTCATTTCTAAAATAATGCCAGATCAATTCACTGGTAATGTTAATGCTAAAACTGCTTTGTAAACCATTTTCTTTAAATAAGCACGAAAAACAATGAAAATGCTGTTTAAAATGCAAAGCATTATTCACAATCCGTGTTTTCACTGATGGTAAGAAAATCGGTCAAGACGAAAGGGAAGAAAAGAATAAAATAGCCAGCAATCCTGTTTTTGCCATCCCAATCGACCAAATCTCAAGTTCGATTAATGCAAATGTTAAAACAATATTTGCACGCTTTCTAATTCATATATAAAATGTCAAAATAATGACCCATTTTCTGCTTTCAAAATTTGTTTATCCGATTCTCATAACTAAACGTGCCTGCTAAAAGCTAATAAGAAATAAAATTTTCTACCTACTAAACAGTACAAGGATCCGCTTGGTTCCTATTTTTGAAAACTATTCTTAAAAACTATTTTTAAAAACACAAACTAAAAATTATTCTTATTATCTCGAATTTATCGTTTACGCCTTTCGTTTCAAAAAATCGAAATCACTATATCTCCTCGTTTCTTTTTCATTGTTTTTTGTAATAGAAACAGCTTTAAAAAACACGAATCAAACATGCCCTAAGATTGAATCCTTGCTTTGATACCATTTAAATTATAAATTCTTTTGCAGTTGAAACTTGGTTTATAATGTATATGAGTACCATACTACTAATTAACACTCTTCACATGTAAACACAAGCAAGCTTCTCAATAGGGGCCACAGTTAAACAAACGAAAATTAACCTTTTAGGCTTATAATCACTAGAAACGAATATAAATCGAAATAGCGCGAACTAAATAACTACTCCAACTAAGGACCTAGCTGATGACTCACATTTGCACAATAAAAATACTCTTGGCAGATCTCTAAGATATCTTATTTTCCAATTTTTTTATACCAAGCTATTATTGCCCAAATTAATTGAAAATAGTTTTTTTTTAATAATTTATTTGAAGTTACTAAGACAATTCATTTAAAATAAATATGCAAAATCAAGGTATTTTTAGCAATAGGACTAATATACCATTGGCACTCTATATCAAAGTAGACTTTTTTTTTTTTTTTTTTTTTAGACTTAATTTTTTATTTTACTTGTAATAGCTTTTTATTATTTCAAACATTTAGTAGCTTTTCCAAAAAATTGAGTTGTGAAAACTATTTTGGAAACATCATCTAGCTGCACTCAAATCGTTAAAAGAATGTGACGCAAATTTGCCATTTGACCTAGATAGACCGAGCAACAAAGAAGGATTAAGGAGTGAAGCTTCACAGAAAAAACTAATTATGTTTACTAAGAAATATTGATCGATATAGAATTTTAACCCCAAAATTCAGAATTTATTGCAAGTTAAGCCTAAAATCTGCAAAAACCTGGGGGAAGGAGGTAAGACACAGATATAAGGATTGGCTTCACAACATTTTGGATCTAGCATAAGCATCAAACAATAGAACACAACCCAGGAAAAAAAAAATTATTGTTCACATGCTTCACTAATAAAACATTCGTAAGTATGACAGATAATCATAATTTCGAGATAACTGCTCAACAATATAATGCATTTGTAGTCTACATCATAAGAGAATCTCTGCGGCCACATATAAGGCAAGTTAAAAGTCGATGTATGTGGATCCAATTTTGAACTGAGGTAGATCAATGTTGAATATTTTCCTAAACTAAGCAAGCTAATTCAATCAATAAGGTATAGCTGATTGATATAGAACTTTAAATTTCAAAATCTTAATTAATCGTGAAGAAGTTTGTAGAAAACCTGAGGGAAGGAGCTAAGACACAGATAGAGGGATTGGCTTCACAGCATTTGGATCACTGGAATGCTACTCTCACCCTTTCCTTAAGGCCTCTGCTTTCGCCTCTCAACATTCCCACTCTGTTTATCAAGATGCACCACATTTCCATCTACGCTTATCACCAGTTTCCCATTCTCTCCAAACTTTACATCTCCGAACAGAGAAACAAGAAGTGCATGGACAACCTTTTCTGCTTTCTTACTGTTTTCTTCAGTTTTTGTGGCCTCTTCTGATTCAACAACTACCTTGGGGATCTCACGGCTGATGTTTAAAACCAGAGCCACAACAGAGTCAGAAACCATGTCGCTAATAGGATCTGATCTCCAGTGCAATGAAGATTCTTCTGACTCCATACTTCACTGTCAAACGCTCATGCACACGAAAAGCTGGACCTCAGATTCTTCATCTGGCAATGACTCCACACTCTCCAATATCTGCTTCAGCCTAGTGTCTAATACACCAAAGGCACCATGTGCTTGGGCTAGTAATCCTCTGGGAGATATTTGCTGTGGATAGCTGCGAGAAGACATGGAGATCATCAGGTGCCATTATCTGATAAGTGAACGCTTTCTTTACCAGTAAACCGCTGACAGTTTCACCGACTTCAGGGGTGTTTTCAGCCAACCCTCTTCTCAGAGTTGAAATACATCTCAACCGACTGACAGTTCCTCGGGAAATAATTTTATAAAGCGTTGTCAGCAAACTGGGTGATAAGATTCTGTTTAAGCAGAGAAAGATATGTAGTGGACCTGCATGTTGAGGGAAGCAGTAATACCATTCATTAGAGTAACTTCCTTGGGTTCATTGATGATGGTTTTTGCCAACGTTCCTTCCAATTTACATTCCCAGGCATACACATGCGTTTTATCAGAGCACCATATTTCAAATAGTTATCTTGACAATCCCACTCTGAAGACCACTCGGACTCGCCATCACCACTGATGGACCTACATCGTTAAAATTCTCAATGCACTTCAAAGCAGATATGTGTTGATGTATGTCTGGTAAACAGCCATGCACCTTTTTGCAAGGGGGAAGCATAAAGGCGGGGGATGCAATGGTTTCAGATGGTTAGACTAATACCATTGGGCACGCCCTAAAGCAAATGCAGGATTAGAACACGTCCCTTGAGAAATGGTTGAGTGGATGACATCTGTGAAGCGCTTTTCTCTCACATTCCGAGGCTGATGGAGTTGTACACCATAAGTAGATTCAATTATGCAAATATCAGGGGAGAACTGCGGGATCTCAGTAGCACAAAGATGACAATCTTCTTCGCCAGAATAGTCTCCAGTGTAAAGTACTCGAACACCAGCAATATCAGCCATAAACATGGCAGCTCCAAGGACGTCAGCTGTGTAACACCAAAATCATATTCTCAGTCATTTTAATGTCCATGGAAATCAATAACCTGCAGAAGATGGATTTAATTTATAGTTACAGGAACACAATAAGATACAAAATTAAGCAACACATCTAAAGTCAATTGTTGTAAATGTCCAAACAGTCTGCAACAGATCAGGATTATATGCAACCAATATTTTGGCATATGAGTAGGGTAAACTGTTTGAGCTTGAGCTCAGCTTTTGAAACATTTGAGCCTGGGCTTGTTTATTTTGGTTTGAACAGCCTCCAATCAAGCTTTTTTTTAGGCTCAAGCTTGTTGAGCTCGAGCTCGAGCCCGAGCTTATGCGAGCTTTTTTGATCAAATAATATTTTTGTTGACCTTTTTTTTTTTAACTTACCAAGTATAAAAAATTGAGATGATAATCTCACTATTAGTTATCTTTCAATTTCTACTAGTGATATGACTGGAGTAACAATTTGTCAGGCAAAGCCATCCAAAGTGTGAAGAACTACACCTTGGAAGGTCACCAAACTCCAACTCGTTTAACTGAGAGTTGCCCACACAGTTCCCATCTAAAAACAGGATAACACTCTGACTCATTCATCCATGAAACTAGAACTAATCTAACAAAATTCACCTGCAGTAAATCTGATAATTTAGTTTCATGAGACATGATCGGCCACAGCAAACCTCTTTTCATCCAGACAGCCCTTCTGCCATTATCCCCATAACTTCATTTCAATGTCATGTAATTGCAAAAATATCCAGGATACTTTAAGAGATCACTTAGCAAAACATGATATCGGAAATTTACCATGTACCATTCTGCAGTTCTAAAAAGTACCACAAGATGACATCTAACATAACACCTTGCCTAGAGCCAGGTACTTTCAATAAGGATCAGCATCAGTTTAGGCAATCAGCTGTCTGCCCGAGCTGGGGAAGGCAAGGTTTTGCATTTTTCTTTTAAAACCCAGGCCAAAACGGCATAGTTATTGGCATTTGTTAAAAATAAATAGAAGAAAGAAGGAAGAGAGAACAAAACAGTTTTGTTTGATAATGCTTTCTCAACCTGAGTAAAACAGTGTCATATTTGGAGTTAGAATGGCACCATTTCATTTGGACCCTTTAAATTTCACCTAGTCCTATTTGAAGAAGAAGCTGATGAGGCATTTCTCTCACACTGGCCCAACCAGCCACTTTCTGTGCCATGGCTTGTGAAGCTCTCTAACCTCATAGTTCAAAAATCATACCATCATCATTGATTTGAGATTGTGAGGCATATCAATCTTGGCGTCCCAGCCTCTCAAAACCATGGAGCCATCCTTACAAGAAAATATAAACTTAAGATGCTAGACCACACATTCAGTATCAAGCCCTGATGATATCAAAGCCCAAAGGAACTCACATTTACTTCTGCCTGGAATTATAGGATATCAGGCTGAGACAGCAATATCACTAAACTTGCACCATTACTTTATCACACAAGGTTAAACTCTAGCACCATTTAAGAGGCTTAAATAATCTCTGCCACAAAACAAGGATAACCACTGAACTTTGTAGCACGCTTTGCCAGCTTGTCCAGGAGGCCACCCTGTTTATATAGCGCAGCAAAATAATTTCAACACACCATAAACAATTGACACATACAAATACATATAAATTATATTTTCACAAATTAATACCCTATCCAAAAAATTTCATAAGTAATTATAAAACTAACATGGATTGATAAGCATGAAGCCAAGTTAGAGTGGATCTGCAGGAAATCCACAGTGGTGCCCAATCAGACTTAATGCAGTCAATAGTGCAAGTGCAAAGTGTTCAGAATGCAATAGATTAATCATGTTTTGGAGCCTGGACCCCAAATTTGCAAGACCATAATCTCAAATACAAATTATTTTGAACTAGTACCATACTGGACTGCAACGCATATTTTGTAGACATAAAGGCAAAGGAAAGGTTTAAAATCAGAGAATTAGTAACAACAACCACAAATTTTACCGCCAACAAATAGTTCTTTTCATGGCTTATTAAAGCCGAGAGACGCCCACTTAGCAAAGCAAATAAAAGGTCCCGTAAAACAACAACATAATGAAGGAATCAGAGCAATTTAACAAAATATTTAATAAATACAAATTCTTAGGCAATAATTTGAATCTGACATATATGAAGGGACTGAATTTGGAGTTTAGAGCGTTCTAATCCAAATAGAATCCACTTATCAAATGCAGTCTGCTTGAATCTAAAAACCCTTCCATGGAGAGTCCAAAGGGCTCAGCCGAAGAAGGTGCTGATCCTCATCAGAAAGGAGAAGAAAAAAGAAAGTCCTCCGTCCTCCAAAGATATGGATTGTGTGGAAAAAGACAAGCATTTCTGAACTTCATTAACAATAAACAGGCAAAAGTAAAGAGCAAAACTGGAAAGAAGTTCAATGGAAGTATGTAAAGTAGACAGATAAATTTCTTGGAGGAAACAAATTAAAAGTAAGTGGATACTCCTGTGATTTCTGAGAAAGCATAGGAAATGAGTGGCTTGACATATTGGATTATCAAGCATAGGGGATCCAAAGAACACCAAACCACCATAACTGAGACCAAAGCAAATAATCAACAAATGGAAACCCAATAGATTCTTTTATAAAAGAAAAACAACAATAACAGAAAGATTAAAAATTTTGCTTTCTCTTATTTTATTCTGTCGGCTCAACCTTAAATGGAAGACTAGGCAAATATAAACAGGAATTGAAAAGCAAATTAAAGCATCTTCAAAGACTCAACCGATATCTGATTCTTGTAAACTACATGATTTTTGGGGAAAAAAATAACAGGAAAATTTAAATGATGTAGACTTATAAAAAGGTAAAAATGCAGGGACAGGAAAAGAAGAATCAATTCATAGAAGTTGAATTCATTCAAGGAAGAATTACAGAACAAAATAACAAATGGAGCAAAGCTACCACCTAAGCAAATATAATCAGTGGAAAACAAGAGAACTGAAGACCCATGAAATTACCTAGACAAATATGGCCATTGCTATATATATATGAGGGTGCAAGAGGAGCAGGCGACTGAAATATAGCCTGTCCAAACACACAACCAAATCAGAATCCATGAAATAAATGTGAAATATAGAGAGGCAAGGCAGAAAAAAAAAAGAACAATGAAAAAAAAAGGAAACGAAAATTTTGATCATGCTTTGGTTACTGTGGAGCTTCCATGGGGTAATGCTCAGGAAAATCAACCTGAAGCTGGTAAGATTGGATTGAGCGTTGGACCTGGAGCTCCATTGACTTACGATATTACACCTTTTTATCAAAACCAACTCCCAATAAATAGGCAAATAACATGAAGATCAAAGCCCCAATTTCTCAATGGTCAAATTGACATAATTAATCTCCAGAAATGGACGAGGAAAGATTCCTCAACCCTCTGTTAGTTGGGAAATGTGAACATGATTTTCACCATCGAGTCTAAAATACAGGAGATTTTCCTTAATTCAAAGTTTACATAGTAGAAGGAAACAGATCTTACAGTAACAAAAGCCCTTCTGGGCCAGCGGAATGAGCCTTTCCATCAAATCGAATCCCAATTCACTAATATCCAGCTTTGTCCTACAATTCATAAAACTGATTCACTCCAGACGGATCGAAATTTCGTAACCAAGAGGGGAAGGCGAATTTGACAACTTACTTGAAACTCAGACATTCTGCATTGCATTGAAGCGATCAGGTGCCATATGCAGCTATAGACATGCCACTCAATTTTATAGCGGTCCGAAGTCTAAAATGACTCTTCCCCTCTAACCAAGAATTGTAACTATACGATCAAACAAAAGCGATTTTGTGAAGAATTACCTGAAGCTGCGTTTAGCGTTATAGCATGAATCTCCCCTAAAAATGAGAAATTTTCTTCATTAGTACTCAAAACTACGGGTTTCTTTCTTTTGAATAACAATATCGATGAAAAATAGATAAAGGTGAGAAAAGCGGCAACTCAGTGCGGAGAAAGTGGCTTGAATGTTTGCGGCGGCGGAGCTGGCTTCCGGATTATGTGTTTGGGAATCGGAAAAGACCATAATCCTCAAAAAGATATACTTGAGGTCGAGATGAAGTCGCCAGCGTCGCGTCGGGGCGAGAGGAGAGTCGGGGACGCGACGGCGGCGATCCGTCAGTCGCCCGTGCAGGAACGACAATGAGGAGAGTGATTACAGAATGCGGTGACAGCTTTGTGGCTTAGGGTTTTTTTCCATATATTGCGATTGCAGCAGCGTCGTTTGCCAGCGATGAACTGATAAAAAAAAATGCTAAGCGATGTCGTTTACTAATAGGCTGGATTTGAGGCTCAGTTGGGCTCGGGCTCGGCTCGTTAAGAAACAAGCCTAATTTTGGGGCTCAAGCTTGAGCAGTGGGCTTACGAGCCAAGCTGGTAACTTTTAAAGAGCCCAAGCGACGCATTCGAGAACTCAGTGTCGACCCTACATATGAAGTACACACACCATATTGCTTCCTTTATTTTGAACAAGTTTTATATTTTATTAGATTGGTTATGTAACAGGTTTGAAACTAAATTAGTTTATAATACATCTTGTGGTGGAGCACAACGAAAACCAATATTAAGTATAGTTAATTTAATCTTAGTAGACTAATTCTTCTTTATATTAATTGTATTATTTGCAAAACCTTCTTAATTGAAGAATAAAACCCAGTAATCTCTTAGAAGGTGAAGAACAAAGTCCACAGATGAAGATGCAAAACAATAACACATTATACTCGGGTGGAATCTATGATTAAATTGTAGAATGTCTATGGTAGAAAAGATTGAAAGCTTAAGAATGAGGTAGTAAATGTTCTGCGATTATTAATTTGAATAGGAGACCCCGAGATAGAACGTTGCAGCAAGCTCTTGAACTCAAATAAGCAGATCTAAGCTAATCTGAGTACATGGTTCACATTTCGGGCCTTCAAAAACTTGTAGATAGTAACTGTTGCATGTGTCATAAAAACTACGCCCTTTTGAATGGTCTAATGAACAAAATTCAAATAATATATTTTAACAATTTCTAGGCAAAGTAATCATAAATTTTAATTAAATAAATGGCCAACCTTCTCCCCGAGGAAATAAAAGGGATAATTATGATCAGTAAGTACTGAAGAAATGCAACACATTGTCTGCAGTAAAGTGAAGCACATCTATAAGGAACAAGAGCAATTTACATGAGAAAGTAAACTAGATAACCAAAAAGGAAAAGCCAGAAGATGAGGATTCTAAAAAAGTTTCATGATTATTTCAAAACTCATTAAAGAAGGCAGACATACAAAATCTTGAATGAATGATGGGTTAAGAGCATATGTTGCTACACCAACTAAGATTTTTCTGAGAGTATGGCGTTTAGTTGGGATCATTGTGGCCAAAGTAAGAATCGAAGTGTAACCATATGATATAGATGCAAAGAAAATGAGCGCAGCAAGGTGTAGGCTATAGGGAGCATAACTAGGTTATAGTTACAATTTTAGTTTTGGCCTCTTAAGGTGGCCTATAGTTGGGGTCATTTGCAGGCCTGGCCGAAGATGCTGACTCTGGAGGGCCATTTCTTGGCACGCTAATGAAGATGGTTATGGATGAGGATGTTCTTGGCGCAGCGTAAGGGTGGCTATGATTGAAGCCACTTCATGGCGCAGCTATGGGAATTGATATATAGATGGGGTAATTTGTTGGCTACTATAAGGGGAGGATTATAGATGAGATTTTTATTGACAGCTATAGGTGATATATACATGCAGGGTGATTTTTTGGCCACTACAATAAGGGTAATTATAGATGAGGTTTTTATTGTTGCTACTAAAGTGAAAGTATCTCCAGTGAATTCTTTGTTGGCTGCTACTATAAGTGATCTATATGGGTTTGTTTCTTTATTGCAATTTGTTACATAAATGAAAGTGGAATCTTTTTAGATCTGTGAAATATCTTAGATCATAAGGAAGTATAATCTACTCCACCCAAAAATTTCGATAAAGATATATTGCTATTCCTCAACAATGGGTAACCAAGCAATAAGTCAACAAAGGTAGGAGAAGTTCATGGATTAAAAATAGCCAAATCTCTTTCAATCACAAAAATTACATTGCAAAGCCGGTCCAGAGCAGGCCTTGAAAAGTCATTCGTAAATATTTGAGTAAGTGGTGCAAATATTTTTCTGAATTTCCCCTTTGGTCAACATGAATCAATACAATATTAGCCCAAAATAGCGCATATTCCTTATTTTCGGGTGAGTGAACTCAATTCAAACCACTCTCTTTGGATCAGTGATGGATGATCTTGGGAATAGAGGGAAATAGTCATGAGTGCACAATATCAGTGTGCATATGGAAATGTTGTTCTATGGTTGAAATACTATAGGGAAGGAACAGAAAATTAGAAAAATGAAGATCACACAGTTCTAGGGTTGAATTAAATTATGATTTTCTAGTTTGCCCTGATTTATTGTTTTTGCTTCTTTCACTATATATAACAGTTTAAGCTGATCAGCAAGAAAGGGCAAAAATATACTCAAACTAGACTCCTCTGTCAACCTATTTTCAACATTTTATTCTCTCCCTATTGTTTCTCTCGATATTCAACAAAGCCATGCGAGGACAATTAAGGAAAGACATATCTAATGATAGATTTGTCAATCATCCATGTAGTTAAGCTAGAATACATATTGATATTAATCCATGACTTTTGCCTTTTAGAAGATATGACTTTATTCGAACACATGGTAGAGGAGATAGTTTCTCAGAAAATCTTGTGGTATAATACAATAAAGGAGTAAAAACAGTTTGAATGTATAGCCCTTGATGCATAAGTCCTCAAATCAATTATTGGTGGTTGGCAAAAGACAGTTCAGAAGATCTGCTACTAACAGTGGTTAAAATGAAATGAATTCTTTGTGGGATTAAATAGTATATCTACGATCAATCTTTGGAAGAATGGAAATAAAATTGCAGCCAAAGTTTCAACCAAATGTAGTGGACAGACTGCTGATCAATTTCGATCCATGCTGGACAACAATACCCTCTTGATGACCAATCAGCCAATAAGCGGTGGGCATTTCCGGGAGTTATATTGGGGTATAATTATCTTTTTTGATCAGCAACTCATGGATAAATGAGATGATTGAAATAGAGGCCAAATGACTATCCACCTTGTGACCCTTAAATTTGTTATTTCATTCAAATAAAACTAATGTATCTTGTATAGTGTTTTTGTCTCTGTGTACATTATCATGAATAAGGAAAAAAATAACATGAGCTCCATTGAATCTTCTTTTCTTACAACATTGTTCTAAATTTATAGCAAATCATTTGTATATATATAAATGGGTTAGCCTGCCATTTTAGATATGTGCTGGACATCCTATTAGGCAGACTGTATCAAACCATAACCATTTCTTAGGACCTTGAAACAAGTTGTGCTTGCAAGGGATTACCGTTCTCGACTTGAATGACTAACACCAGCCAAAACTGCCTACTTTTGCATATGTCTCTTAGTAACTCTGTTTCCAGTTATTTTAGTTTATCTGAGTGTAAGTATACGTTTTATAAGTTTATTCAAACACAATTGATGATATAAATTTTGTTCAAGGAATGTATATATCTTATTAGTGTTTATTGGGATGTTAGATATAATGAGAAAGTTCCATTCAATTCTAACTGTATTATTATACCAGATAAAGTTTATTATACCATAGAATAATATAAGACCAGAAATTTTGTAAGATTCTGTTGCATGAGAGTTGATGCTGTATTCAGTCAACTCAGCTTGTTTCTTGTGTGATTGTGCTAATTATAAGATGGTATGTTCTTTTAAAATAATTAAAGTTTCTGCCAATAACTATGATTGTTATTATGACTTGGCGTTTAGAGTGGCTGAACAATATAGACTTCTATGAAGCTTAATGAGCGGTTCAATGGAAGAAAGGAAATTCAGAATAGAATGAATTTAAAAATTGGGATATTTAGGTTTCTCTAAAAACGCATGAGACCCTAAAATGTTAACTAAATGGTGTGGATTGGGTTTGCTGTAAAGAAGAAAATTCAATATGAAGGTTATGAATAATTGGAAACTTGACTCTGGGACAAAAATAATGGTTGACATGAATATTATGTGTGGCAGTATGAACCATTGGCAGTTGAGCTTCATTTTATGTCTGCAGAAAGCTTACTTTAATGAACCTCATCATTGTGTACCAGGAAACAAGTAAACGGATTACGTTTAAATCATCGACGGAGAAGCAATGTTGTCTTTATTATAGACTTGATCACATGACCTTCGCGAAGCTTTCTTTGGACTCAAAAGGGGAATAGATTAAGGTGAACTTCATTTGAAACCACGAGAATCTTTACCTTGTTCTCATCTTTTATATGTATTCTTGGAGAATGATGACTTTTCGATATAAATGGATTAAAGATCTTCATAAATAGCCAAAACATATCAGGTGTTGATTCAGTTGGAACAAATTACAAGTTCACACTCCTCTGTTTCGTTCTATGTTCTCTGTCTCTCTCAAACATTCTATCAAACACTTCAAGGACTACCGGTTTATGCATTTAATTAACCATTTTCCCGTATGGTTTTGGATTAATACTAATAGATTTTAATTCATAAATCAATCAAAAATGAGTTAGATCCAGAAGAAAAATGACATAGGAATGCTAAAGTCACACTCGTTTCTCAATTGTACAACCTGTAGCGTCTGACAATTCAGCTGTGCGAAAGAAACTAATATTTTCCTTACTTGGACAATCCTAAACAAAAACTCAATAAAACACATTAATCAGAAAATAGCAAAATTCGCCTAAATTAGTAGCAAAAACTAAAGGAAATAGAAGAGATATATAGCGAGCATCAAAATGAAATCGAAATTATCATGTTTTCTGAATATTTGAACCGTCAGTGAAGCGAGGAGTCCCATACTATTGCTATCGCTTCTCACCCTTGGTTGGCCCCTCTACTTAGCTTTCAATGTCTTAGTGCGCCCCTACGATAAGCACGTACAACTACAATTCTCACATGATTATATGTAGAGTCGATGTTAGTTGCGACTCAAATAAATAACAAACTAAAGATATGTTTTGGTTGCAGAATTTTTTGGCCCCGACTAAAATAATGTCCTCATGGTACTTTTCTTGTAGTAGAAACGTCTTCTTTCGAGATAAATAAGTGATTAACACTCTTCATTCACTTTGAAAGAAAACAATGTGAGGAAAGCAATGAACTTCAACATAAACAAGAAGGTGTGTTGGACTTCAAAATTTAGTGATAGAATTGGTGTATGCCACCTACGGGCTCTCAGATCTGAAAGTACATTAACACCATCCTCTAAAAGGCCGGAAAGGAACTTCTAATAGTGAATGGTCTTTCTATAGAGTGATCCTTCCAATCGACTCACGAGAATACTCTCATAACAAACTACGATGGTAGGTAACTAACTAGTAGTATGTTTTCGTAGTTTCAAGGGCATTCATCAATAATACAGTTTGAATTCAAATGGAGAAAAGTTGGGCTCAAGGAAAATCTACTCAAAGCACAAAAGATCTCAAGGCCTGCTGAAAACAGTGATGAATTCAAGTATGGAAGCTGTATTTCATATAAGGAGAGAATTTCCAAGAGTTTATTCTAGTAGAGAAAAAAGAAATATTGGAAAATTTAATGAAGAAACCATTAGAAGCAGAGCTATTCAGAAGATGGCATAAAATTTGGGTGGTAGATGTAGTCTCATTCCTTTGAAGATATATCTGCAGTGCTCCTAATAGCACCAGATATTGATAAGAGAAGATACAGATGAAGTTCTGCATCTGTTTCCTGTCAAATCTTTATATGCTTTACTTAATGGTTGTTTGGTCATTTTTTCCAGTAGACCATTCAAGAACAATTCATTCCATTGTTTAAAAAATAAAAATTACAGAAAAATGACCATACCTAGGATTACAATATCAAAAACAATAATGATATTCTCTAAACTTCATTTCTCAATTCAACAGATTACTAAGTTATAAAAACAAATAACATTACAATATTCAACAGGAAAGAACATAATGTGTCATCAAAAGGACATCAATGGTTGGATCAATCTTATCAAGTATGGCAAAAACAGCCATGCCTGAGCATGCTGGATAGATTCACAGTCAAACTATCACCATAGAACATGACCAAAACAGAAACAAACAAATTAAAAACCAAATGTTACAAAAATGGAAGTATTTAAAAAAACTAGCAACCAAAATAAAGCACAATGCATTATGGTATACCAATATGGTTTCCTTTATAGGACATGCCTTAGACACAGGAACGGCCCACTTCATTTCCAGCTCCTAGAGGGGTAATAATCAGTTGGTCTCCTTCTCTTGTTAACGAAGTATCTGATCTTTTCAAAGACTGTGGTGGCCCTGTTGAACAATGCTCCGACCCCTTCAATTAACACCTAAAAAAAAAGATTTAAAAAATAATCTGCTTCATCATAAAATAATACCCAAAAACAAATACATTCCAGCAGACATTTTGTCATGGCAACTACAGTTATTTTGGTGATTATCTAAGCCTGGGAAAAATAAAATTTTGACTTTCAGCAAAATGACTCTGTACAGGTCGAAATTTACATTTCCGTGAGAAAATCTTCACTCGAAATGACCTAGCTCAGTGGCTCCAAAATTCAAATCCAACCAAAGCACAGTTTGTTTACGAAGAAAATTCAGAACCAAAATTTAAATCTTCAAGCTCCCAGCTCTCATCCTTTAAAAACAACATGGCATAAGATTCAATTTCTTCATTTCCCTATTCCTCACTACACTTTTCTCACTAATCAAGCACAACAACCTTACATACAAAGGAGAAGGAAGAAAGTGAGAGCAAAGAAACCACTTTTCAAAACTATAAAAGATCGTAGTATGGATGCAATTTTGAGATTTCAACTCCATTTTCACACAGTGTGTCAGGAACCCCAAGAGAGGAAAGAAAAACAAAAACTTAAGGAACAAAGAAAGAAAAATACGTAAAAAGCCGAGGAGGTTAGAGAGCTTACAGTGTACAGTGATTGAGTGACTTCAGAATCTGCAGAGGAAGAAAGTGAGCTAAAAACCCTAACGTTAGAAGACACGAAAAAAGTTATTTTTAATTTTAAAAAAATAAAATAAAATAAAACGGCCACAGTTACAAATGCGCTATGCGGTCAATCTGTCTTAAATTTTTGTATATTTAAATATAATTATCACTAAATACATTTTTCAGTTACAAATGAGAATAATTTTAACTGTTTTGAATAGTATTTTTCTTCACTTACTCTTTTTACTTATTTTTCTTAACGCCCTTAAAATTTATAAGAATAAAAAATATCACAAAAACAATGAATATGAATAGAAAATAGTGTATAAGTAGACTCTAGTAAAATAAATTGAATTGTTAATTTTTTTATAATTAAACGCATTAATTACAATATGGTAACTATCCCTGCTGATTGACTGGGGATACCTCTCATCTCACTTCATGGCTTTAAATGTTGAGCAGTTTCTGTGAGTTAGGTATGATGGGAGCGTATTAAAATCTTAACTCTATTTTAATATGATTTCAAAGGAAGTGAATTGAGAAAAATAAAAGTACATATTTGAATAAATAAAATGTAAATTTTAAGGTTTTAGGAATTTAAAAATTATTATGTGTTTTATTAAGATTGCTAATTTAGTATATAGAATCTTAGTAATACCAAAAATATTATTCTTCACTTAATTTAACTTTTTAAAGGCATCAAATTGACAACTTATCAACATCCTTGCAATACTGCTCAAACATTAAAGAAGAAATGAAAGTGAGAACTTCTCAAGCTTTCATTTTCCCAAGAGGTGTTGTTAATATCCTTGGAAAACATGATATTAACATCGTACCATCATCAGAAAATGTTTTCTACTTGGAACTTATTTTCCATACAAACAAACAAACATACAAACATACATACATACAACAGTAATTACATCTGAAACAGAGGTGTCTTCTTCTCTGTCCTGAATTCTCAGATTCTAACTTGTTGTTGCAGTGTTATTATCATCTTGCTGAAATGCCTCAAGCTACTCAGTATGGTCCTTGTTTTGTTTCTCGTCTGGATTTCATGATACGACCATTACTCAATTTTGAAGGTTTGATGAGATGGTTATGGATTTAGAGCATGAAGATTAGTTGATGATCAAGAACTTTGCGATGCGGAAAGCATTCGTGACCGGGCAATGTGGTTACTTTTCCATCTTTGTTCACCTGGATTGGGTACTGCATCAAATGCCCTGTCATCTCTTTGTGTTCTTCAGCTGCATATATCTGCCAGTTAGTTTTGGCAATGCTGTTCACTTTTCTCATACATTCTAGAGTCTCTGGTTGGCAAAAACAATCTCGAGAATGCCAAGGTGCTCGGCCCAGTGACATCCTATAACCCCATATACCTGTCAAATTACAGAAGATGAATATTGAGATATGAATGCATCTTTTTGAAACAATAAACCAAAAAAAAATGATATGAAAGCAACCTGGCTGCGGGGGCAGTCTTCTTCCCTGACCATGTGTATGTTGGCTGATAGCATACATGGCAATCTCGGTATCCCTTGAACCATCCAGGATCTCTAGTTTAATATTAGGCGGATCATCAGGATATTCATCATCCTTCTCATCCCTTTGGCATGGACACAAATCCATAATAAATCTACGGTACTTTTGAGCTAATCCTTGCAATGAAGAAGAAAAAGAAAAACAGAGAAAACAGGCCTAAGAAGATATGAATAATGATAGAACATATATAACCTCGGATTTGCAACTATAATGTGAGACAAATGATTCTCGGGTTGATATATCTACATGATAAATGCACCATATCTGCAGCTTAAATTCTAGCTGTTCATCAGTCCCAACTCAAGAAGCTTATGAAAATATGATCAACCAAGATGGGAAAAATAAAGAGATTGGAATATGAAAGGCTAGACTCAGATTAAATTCAGATAGAGACATAGTATTGACTGAAGCACTACCTGCAATTAAAAAAAATAATTTTCTTTTCCTTAAACCAAACCTAACCCAAACAAATATGTGATTAAAGGCCAATATTACATAGAACTACAAATTACTAGCAGCAAGAATTATAGGTTTGAACGAAGATTTGTTAATTTCCCTCAATCCATTTTCCTTTATTTTATGATTAAGTATGAAATAGCAAGACATTATACTTCAACCACAATGATATATAATTCAGAATTGGGTGGCCTAATTAGATATTCAACCATGATGAAATGTTTTTTTGGATGGGGAATGCGTGTAATAGTTAACCCATTATAGAGAGAGGGAAAATGCCATACCAATGCACAGGTTCAGGAAAATTGCACTGTTTGAAGAGGACTTTATGTAGATGAACTTTCCACTCTTTCAGCGTTAAGGAAGTTCAAATAATCCACAATAATTGATCTCTCATTATGTGGGCTTACTTTATTAACCTTTATGATAATTTGGTATCATACTCATTGTTTTGTCCTTGCTGAGTCATTCAAATTTGATAGCTTTAAGGATCAAAATAAGTGTTTCGTTTAAAAATTTGACCAGTGAGCTGAATAATATTGAAAAAATATAGAAAAATATGTGAAGAGAAGTGATAGAAAGCCATATAGTCCACTAACACTTTTTCTAGAGGAGTCTCTCATCAATGAGAAAAAAATAGATAAGAAAATCATTTGAGTCCTAGCCTTTAAAAATTGCAATATTTACCAAGAAAATATCTACATTAACCAATTAAAATTTTTTTACATGGCCTTATTTATAGGCTCATCTCTAAGAAAAGGTGAAGTATATTGGGACTCTGTGACCTATTATGACTAATTCTAATTTGGTTTCTAACTACTAAATCTTAATTTGATTCCAACTACTAAGCTAATTTGACATAAACTATTAATCTAAATTATGACCTCTGATTTAAAAACTATAGTAAATTCTACCTTAATGAATAAGACAAGATTCTATTATAGCCAATAATGTTAAAGATTCATCCTCATCATAGCAATCATACAAGTAAACAATATTTGAATATTTACGAACGATGTTAAAACCACAGGATTAGAGTCCTTCTATAATTCAATGTAGATAGTGGCTTGATCTCACTGTATTACTTATTGGTGCAGTCCTTGACCTTCTTACCACTATAGATATAATTAAATCCTTGTTGAGTTATTTTTCTGGACCTTATTAAACTTATGGTTGAACGACTTAGTCACCTATATTCCAGTGATGAACTCATTCTGGTTCTATCTTACATTGTATTCCCACTTGTTCTATTTAATTCGAGATATTTCTTTTAAACAAGTTGCTTAACAATCAACATTATGTGTACCATAAGGCATATGATTCTGACTCCTTCGATCAAATTTTCCATGTATTATGAAAGGCCATCGTGATACAAAATGTGAGTACCTTCTAGTTAATTATTATACCTGGATGGAGAGAATCCTCCTTGATCACTAAAGTGACTTTCAGGTTAGGTCGTGAGCCCCAACCCAAAGTAAGACCAAGTGCAACCATATGATATAGATAAAATGGATTACAACTAGGCATAGTATAGAGGCGTAACTAAAAGTTATAGTTACAATTTGTATCTTGGCCCCCTACTAAAAAGTAGTTTGACACCTGATTGGTATTCGGCTTTAACTAAAAGAGATGACTATGGATGAGGTTGTTACTGGCCTTGACTAAAGAAGTCTATAGATGGGGCTATTCCCTAACGCAGCTAAAGAGTGACTATTGATGAGGACATTTATGCGCAACTAAAATGGTTCTTGTAAGGGTGACTTATGGATGGAAATTTATTTTTATTATGGCAAGGTGGCTAACTAGTGCAATATGTTTTTGTTTTCAAAAGGGTGGCTTTATGAGTGGGTTGCATTACAACAAAAGAAATTGGCTTTGGATAGAGTTATTTTCTATTATGACTAAAAAAGTGGCTATGGATGGAGACCATTTTTAACCGCAACTAAAGAAGGGTAGCTTTGGATGCAGGTTTATTTTATAGTGCTTGGCCCAGAGTGGTATGGATGGGGATATTTTTAGTTATGGCAGATGGAGCCAAAACCTTAAGGTGCTATGGATGGGAGATGATTTTTTGGAGCGCAACTAAAATGATGACTTATAGATGGGATTATTTTGTAGTTCTGGCTTAAATGTAATTGACTATGGATGGGGACTTTTTTGGCATGACTAAAATTATCTACAGGATGACATACGTTTCCTTGGCGCAACTATAAGGATATTTACAGATGAAAATCATTTGGATTTATCGAGGGAAGCTATTTGTTTCATTTTAAAATTAATTTAGTGGATTGACCCGCAGTTGACAAAGAAACAATGAGATAGCATTGAAAACAAAGTATTGACAAATCTCTGAAATTTAGGCATCAGAAAAAACTACATCAGCAAAAATGAACAGCATGAAAATAAAGTATTCAGCTCTTGGCGGTGTAATATTGTTTTTTACCTCAAGAGCTACCTAAACAGGAAGCGTGTGTAGTGTTGCATTAAATAAACCAAATAATTTTACCAACAAGAAGGATCAGAGATGCATCCACATGCGAATGTATTCTGGTGCAAACTAAATGCACATCTAAATGTATTACTCACTTCTTGATCACATAATGTCAAGCAAAGCAGTTTGGTAAATAAAGAGGTCTGTGAAACAATTAATGTATCCTTGGCAGCATTCTCTAATAACATCATAAATTCAATCTCTTTTCGAGATACAAAGAAAGATGGGCTGCTGCCCATTTTCCCAGCTTTAGTTTAATTTTGGCCCGGCTATGGTATACCTTCTAGCCACTGTTTGATTCTGTACGACTATAGGACTGCTTTATAAGTACTATAATGCTTGAGTGGTTTTTAACTGAAGGTGGTAGTTCATATTAAATATTTTGTTAGAATCGTAAAGTTTCATAATAAATATTAGGTAGAGCTACACTGGACTTGAGAGAATTTTAATCTCATAATCAACATAGTTTGTAGATTAGTGAGTGCCTGGATGATCTCTGAATTTTACATATGCCTGTCATGGTTTCTCAGACCTTGAGAACAACTTCAGCCATTTTGCTGCTGTATGTCTGTGCCACGGTTTCTCATTCTCGTTCTCCTTGCCCGCCAGAAGGAGGAAACTCTTTGTGTATAGGCTTGTATCTCATTCTTACATCCTGTCAAATGCAAGTGTAATTACTATGCAGGTGACAATGGACAAACTTGACTGCTTGTTGTGGAGTGACAGCAGAGCCTCAAGCCATCTCTCTCTCTCTGTCTCTGCCAACAACTAATCCTTTTTTAGTTCTCTCATTCTCTGGATTTTGACCTGTGAAACAGAACAACACAAATATAAAAAAAATATGAAGGAAAAGTATTATCCATATGTCAGAAACAGCCCAGAAACAGTCAGGCAATTCCAGTATTCAACTTATATTGTGTGAAATATATCAGTTATATTAACTCAAGAAGAAAAATTAAAACAGCGTTTGTAATCTAATAAAAAACTTTTGTTCCTTATTTGTCTGCAATGCACCTTCTCTCTGAATTGGATTTTTTCGATAACGTTCATTGTGCTACTTCATGCACCATCTCATAAGAATTTTGTTTATTCAGAATACCATCAGGCAATGTTTACAAGCTACTTGTCACCCTCAAGCCTCCAGATTTGTATAATGCTGGAGGAAACTCCGTCTTCTGCGATGAACACTAAAATAAACTCATAGCATCTTTAACATTGTGGCCTCTGTTATGTCCAGAAATAAAAAATCAATTAGGGCAGTAAGGAACAAGCAACCTCGACATGCTTTTAGGCTTACTTTAAATAAGCCTGAACACGGAATGTTTTACATTGACCACCTACGTGTATCTATGGTAATGCAACAATATTGACATCAATCAAGCAGCCACAAAGCAAGAGCATGTCTTTACTTAACAAGGAGTAAAGTATGCTCTTGCACAAATATTGACTCTTGATGTAATCCTGTTTCAAAATAGCCTAAAAGCAAAACACGCCTTTCCTCTTCTAATACATTTTACTTATAAAAAAGCGTATCTTTACTTATTAGAAAATGAAAAATAAAAAATAATATTAAAGGAAAGACGGTTTCAGATTATCATTTGATCAGACGTACATAATGGGCGTTCGACTTAGGAACAAGAACATCTTCTTGCAAACTGAACATGACAGGAAATACTTTTAAGGCGTAATGGAACCGATCAGTGAAGGAGTTTATGCGAATCATAATTTAGAGAAAAAGATTAAGTGGTTTTATTATTCTTTAACAAAATGGTGCTTAATAGCGTCAGTGGAGGCGGCGGCAAATGAATCAGTAAAGCACTGACTTTTGGCAGCGTACTGAACAGTACACGCCGTCCCCATGAATGGCATTTGAAAAACTAATTACATATATTTGCTTTTTTTGTGGCGGCATTGAAAAAACTAAAATAAACTAGTGCCGCATGCCAATGGCATTGTTTCATACTTAAATCAGTTCTTAGCTAGCTCTGATTAATGTTGTAAGGAGAATCAAACCGGTTTCAACATATTTATATAAGTTAGTTTGCTTCCTACATTACTGCCTTTCTTCCAGGCGTCGATTAGGGTTGTGTATGTAAACACCGGGATTGCTTGTTCTTAGATACATATCGTCGAGCAAGCGAGGAAGCGATTCAATCACCCTTTTAGTGAACAGTGAATTCGGTAGTGAAGTTTACCATTGATGGCTCATTTGTTTCAAACACTCCATGAACCTTCAGCCTCGTCACATACACTCTCGGCAGTTAAGATGGAGATTGATTTCAATTGGGTTGGGAAGAGCCCTGTAATCATCTCTCTAGCGGCATGAAGCTGTTGTTCATTCTATGAAGCCCATGCATCTTCTATGTGATGGCGTTTGGAGCCCTATTCACCTCTCAACTCGTGTTCATCATCTCTCGCTAATAACGAGTTCTGTAGTTCTTGCAAAGACCGTTTAACAATCTTTTACAGTGTATGATCAGTGTTTGGCTTGCATCCATGCGTACATTTGATGAAGCCTCTTTTTAGCTTGATCTGTCTTCCTTGACAAAACCCGTCGATTCACGGAAAGTGGTGACCCCATCGGGAATGCAACCTTAGAGAACATTTCATTCATGTTTCTTTGGCCTTTTTAACTGACTACCTTTGTGTTTGGCTGACGAAATGGAGTAAATTAAATGCCTTGGATGGAAGGCGTGACCAGTCAGTTCACAGTTTTTCAAATGCGCGTTGGGGTGTGCGAATGGACCTCAAATGCGCCGTTGGGGTGTGCCTTAATTTTCAAAGGCATTGTTCAGGTTGCGGCTTTTCTTGGATTGTACGCCGTCTCAAACTTGACATTCTACCTATTTTAATAACCGTTTGAATGAAGCCTTCAATTTAATCTTTTTTCTCAAATCTGATATATACTAACTATAAGTAAGTATTAACAATACTTGTCAAATCTCAAATTAACTGAAACCAAGGTACTATTGTCAGAGTTGTCAGTATATCTTCTCAAATCCGCCTTTGCCCAGATGAATGAATATTTCATTTCTCTCCTTCATTCCCAAGACCACAAAAGTTGTGCAGTTCTCTTTACTGGTTTAGAAAACAGACTAACTCTTGGATCTCTGCATTCAGAAGACAAAATAGAAACATTTACAGTGAAGAGTTGAACCATGAAGTGGAAATCTATTCCTGCTGATGTGCAGTAAAGTACTTGAGGCTTGGGAGAGAGAGCTAATGTTTAACTAGAAGAAATAAATCATAGTAACTATAAGTGCTTTTCTTCTATTTGGACTGAACTCAGACAGTGGGACCCCGAAGCTCAATTTGTTTCTACAGGTGTATACAAAGAAACCTTCAGCCGGATTACAGCTAATTACAAGTTATTTCCAAGATATCCTTCATTCACTCATTGTAAAGCCTTATAAACACAGTTAATCTTATTGTATGAGGACGGTTTGGTTCAGTGGTTTTAGGTTGTTGTGACATTGTTTGCTGACACAAATTTCAGGGGTCACTACAATCACATGCCTTACTACTTCCATCTTGAGTTAAGCTGGTAAATAAGGACCTTTAGGCGCTGTATAAATAAGTGACACAATGGTAATTAATCTTGCTGTTTATAACAAGATTTTTGACTACTTTGGCAGGCGAGCAATTGCTATTCTTCAGTTCTGACTCTCAAACCTTTCTTAGCATTCTGTACCATCCAGGACCTAGACCAGTTGAAAAAGTTCACTCCAATTTTGGTTCCTATAGGCTAATGGTAATGCAATTACTTGACATAAAAACCGGCCCCTTAAACTACATCTTATTATATTTCTTCCAAATTTGCCTATCAAATGGATGGTAGCAAGGCCATGGTGTCTCTGAGTTGTGAAGTTATAGGATTTTGAAGGTCTAGCTCTGTGTAAGACTGGCTTTCATAACCTAATCTTCCATAGTTAGCTGCCCTTATTGAAGTCTATACAACAAAAAAAAAAAAGATTTCTGGTCCTTCATGATCTCTATTTACTGGGCGTCACTAAGTTGGGTTGTTTGTTGACTGCATATATAATTCTGTAATCAGACTTATTTAGCAGCTTGTTCGTGAATAACGGACTACCATATTTGATCCCTTAGCAGAATTGATATAATTGTGGGTGTAAATTCAAACAATGAAGATTTGGATGGAATTGTATGTTCAGTTTTTTTCCCCTCAAGTTATACTTATAAGTGATATTGACAGATGGATTTATCCCAGTTATCCCATCATACCTAAAGGGTGTAGCAGACATTGTTGATCTTCTCAACAGTTCTTTTCTAGGTTATATGATGTTATGTTTGAAAAGAACATCTAGTCTGATATCTATTTTGGTAAAAAAGTTTAGTGTAGTTTTATGGCACAATCCCCAGACTTTCATTTAAATAGATGATCAGTTGAAATTCAAATAGAAACTCCTAATCCAGCATATTCAATTAGTTGTGTTTTGTAATCTAAATAGATAAATTATAAACAAAGAAAAAAAAAAAGGAGAGAATCCCCATAAAGCCTAGTCATTCTCCTTCTCTACTTTAAAGTTATTAAAGAAATTCCAATGAACATAAAGCCAGGAAATCAACAAAATAATAATATATGGATTTGAATGTTGTAATACAAGTGACAACATTGCTATTGAACCACCGATTTAATATTTCAGAATCAAAATCTTTTATTCCTCCAAAAAGAACTACATCGGCAACTAAAATCAGCAAAATGGACTGTTCATGAAATTCAAGAGAAGATAAACTCTACTTTACAAGACAGGGAGATAAGCCAAATGTAGAGCGTGTAAATAACAAGAAAGAATTTTGAAGGAAATGTAGAAATTTGTAAGTGTTTATACCAATCAAACAAGTTGGTAGAAGATTCAAAGGGATCCACATGTGACCATTCAATTTAATCACCTTGTATTCCAACTCATTCATAAAAGGGCAAAAAACAAAATTAAAGAATTAGATAACAAAGTTTCAGAGCACAAAATACGAAATACAGAGGCGTATTTTGTTTAAATCTACATTCCTATAGAGAAGATATAGAAAACCAGTGCTTCCCTAGTGAGACGATGGTCCTTCCACCACTGAATACATTCCATGAGACATTTTTATAACGCTCAGTTATTTTGGTAGTATCAAGCCTGGAAAAATAAATTTTGACTTTCAGCAAAATGACTCTGTACAGGTTGAAATTTACATTTCCGTGAGAAAATCTTGACTCGAAATGACCTAGCTCCCAGGTGAGCTCAAAGTCAAAATCAATGAAAGCACAGTTTGTTTTGAAGAATTCAGAACCAAAAATTTAAATCATCTAAGCTCCCAGCTCTCTTGTCCCTTTAGAAAAACAACATAAAAACGCAAGATTCAATTTCTTCATTTCCTCTCTTCTCCTCACTTTTCTCATGTTTACACAATAAAAGGGAGAAGGAAGAGAAAGGAAAGAAAAGAAGCCACACAAACTATAAAACATCGTAGTACGGAAAAAAAGAAAGAAAATACGTAGAAAGCTTTGAGAGAGTTAGAGAGCTTACATATTACATTGTTGAATGACTTCAGAATCGGCAGAGGGAAGGGCATGAACTAAAAATAAAATTTCAGAAAACACTAAAAAAATTATTTTTAATTTAAAATAAAATAAAATAAAACGACCACAGTGGGAGCCGAACCCACGACCTTCCGATCCGAAGTCAGACGCGCTAATCCACTGCGCTATCCGGTCAATCTTTCAACCCTTTTGTATATAAAATATTTGAATGCTATTTCTTCTTTCACTTTTTCTCCCTTTTACGTATTTTTTTCTTAACGCCCTTAAAATTTATAAGAATCAAACATATCATAAAAACAACTGAATGTATTGTAAATAATTGTATAATCTATGAGAGTCCTTAAAAAAATATATATGGTATTTAATTTTTTTATTACTAAACACATTAATTACAATGCCAATAAAGCCATCACTTGTATACTTGGAATTGAGCTCAAGGACACACCTCTCCTACATGCCTTCTGTTAAATGTTAGGCAGTTTACCATGTGGGTTAAGTATGATAGAGGTGAATTCAAATCTTGTATTTTTTAATGTGTGATTCCAAAGAAGGCAATTGAAAACTAAAAATTACATATTTGAATAAATAAAATGTAAATTTTAAAGTATTTGAAATTTATAAATATTATTATGTGTTTATTAAGATTGCTAATTTGAAATATAAGTGTAGTAATACCAAAAATATATTCTTCCTTAATTTAACTTTTTAAAGGCATCAAATTGACTGGCTTATAAACATCATGCAATACTTTCTATAAACATTAAAGAAAATGAAAGTGAGAAGTTTCTCAAACTTTCCCATTTCTTTAAAGAGTGTTTTATTTAATATCATGGAAACTTGATATTATCTTTCTTATGTAATTTGTGCAAGTAAATCAATAAATGTTTTCTACTTGGAACTTATTACCATACAAACAAACAATTATACATACAACTTACCATGATGAGTGCATAAACGAGGAGGTGTCTTTCTTCTACATCCACAGATTCTGAGTTCTTTGATTACATTGCGATGATATTAATATCATCTTATACGCATTTCTGTTCGACGTAATTACGCCATTTTTGTTCCTAAATGCGGACTTTCATGATAAACCATTACTCAATTTTGAAGGTTTGATGAGATTAGTTATGTGGATTAAACATCGAAGATTAGTTATTCGATCGAGAACTTTACCGCTAAATGCAGGCATTTGTGGCCAAGACGGTGATTTACTTTTCCATCTTGTTCCACACAGATTGGGTCTTGCATCAAATGCCACATTCATCTTGGTATTGTAGGAAATTTTACTGTACTTGGATTAGTTTTGGTATCTTTGTTCCTTTTCTCATACATTCTAGAGTCTACGGTTGGCAAAAACAATCCTCGAGCAGCCCAGTGCTCAGCTAAGTGACATCATAGCCGCTATACACCATCAAATTCTGAAGATGAATATTGAGATATAGTACAAATCTTTGAAACATTGAAGCAAAGAAGAAAAAAATATAAACAGCACAGGCTGCGGGGGGATGAGTCTTCTTCCACGACCATGTGTATGTTGGTGATAAGCCACTGGGAATCTCGGTATCCTTGAACCATCCAAGGATCTCTTTGGTTAATATTGGCGGATACTTCGAGGACATATTCATCATTATTAACTATCATCCTTTGTGGACATACATCATAATCTGTGATCACTTTTGAGCGTCACAATGAAGAAAAAGAAAAAGGACTACGAGGTGAATAATGGTAGAACATATATAACTTCAGTTTGCAACTATAATGGAACAAATGATTCTCGAGGTTGATATGTCATGATAAATGCACCATCAATTTGAGCAAATTCCTTTTTTCATCGATTGCTCAAAAAGCTTATGAAAATACAGTCTAAGCAGCTTGAAGATCTGGAAAAAGCAAAGATGAATATGAAAGGCTAAACTTTCAGTGTAAAAAATTCAAGATAGAGATATGATATTGAATGAGCACTACCTTTGCAGATAAAAGAATAAGTTTTTATAGTCCCACAAGCGCTTTCTGGGAGTCTCATCAATGAGGAAAAAGTAGATAAAAAACATTGAGTCTAATATTGAGGGTGCAATATTTAAGAAAACAAAATATTATTAACCAATTAAATTTTTTTATGGCCATATTTATGGCTCGCATCTCTAAAGTTGAAGTATATTACTCTAATGACCTATTATGACTCTAATTTAATTTGTGGTTTCTAACTACTAAATCTTAAGTTGATTCCAACTACTAAGCTAATTTGACTCAAACTATTAATCTAATTCAATATTAACTAATAGAAATTCCTACCTTAATGAATAGGTTAAAAGATTCATCACCAGTATATTTAAAGATTCATCCTCATCTTAACAGTCATAAATGAAAACAATATTTGAATATTTAAAGCCAGTGTACACAAAACACGAAGTTAGAGTCCTTCACCTATAATTCAACCATGAATGCAGCAGTCTATTCTCCCTTCATGTTGCTTGTTACCCAGCCACCAAGGTCCTTATTTCTTCTTATTTGTGGCTTCATGAATATGAATCATAGGCTCAGCATTGGATGTACTCCGGACCTTATTGAAAACATGGTTGGACCAACTTGATCACCTATATTTCTCTTGATGATAGACTCATTTACGAGTTCCATCTTTTTCTTGTATTCCCACTTGTTCTATCTTTGTTCAGGTGTGTTTTATTTTTCCAATACGTTGTTTCTTAACGATCGACATTATGTTTCCATAAGAAGCATAATTAACTTATACGATCAAATTTTCCATGTAGTATGAAAAGGCATACATGATACAAATGCTTCAAATTTGTTTACCTCTGGTTCATTCATTATGTACTAACAAGATGGAGAAAGATCTCCTTGATCTTCACTCATTATGGATAATTAATTGTCTATGATAACGAAACCATCCTTTTATTTACGCGATAAAAATTTCACAGTCATCATACTTGAAGTACAGCAAACTGCGAGTATCTGTCGATGGTTATAACTTAGAGTTAACTCCTTTATTAACATCAATTAAACTATGTAATCATTTTCTAAACCTGTGATGCATCTCACTGAATATACCCAGTAACTTCGTGATGATCAGCTACTACAAAGTAAGAGATCAATAGTGGTTCATTTATCTGTCCTCGACATTTGTCATTTTCTTTGAACTCATTATCTGTGTGACTTTGATCATATTGCTCCGACCTCTCTTCGCAGCCCGGTACATTAATTCCCATAGAAATCCCTTGGCATCCTCGATGTCAATAAGCCTTTACATGGAAATCTTTCTTTGCTCGTTCAATTTCTCTTTAATTTATCCAAGAAAATAGCTTCATGGTGTATTTCCTTAGGAAACACTCCAAATCTGAACTTTGATGCCGCATTACTGCCTTAAAGTTTGCTTAGATCACTCCTCAAAAGTTCCATAACATAACGCAAAGCTTAACATCTGCGAGTAATTTGTGGAGCTTTATATTAGGCCTTCTTTACGCATATTATGTTTTGAAAGTGCTTTTAATCCTTTATCTTCATGATAAAGTCTTGTTAAACAAATTAGTCTATACCTTGCTACAAAGAAATCATGTTCTACAACCTTCCATATTCTGTCTTTCACAATTTTAGACTTTACATCTCATATCACTGTAACTCCCAAGCCTAAACTAAAAATTCTGTAGTCTGCACTTCTAGTAATTTAGGACAGTGCCGCGCGCACTCATCTTCTACGCATCTTTTTCTTGCAACCACTTGAATAGAACTCCTCTTAGCCCCATTTATCAAGCGGAGGGAACCAGTGGTTATAAACCAAGTCAGAATTTAGCGATGTGGACTCCATAATGGGTCATAACAATCCATCCCTCTTCAAAACCGATCTGACTGGCAGCTTGGTGACTTCACGTACTCCCACTGCAATAGCCTCCCACAACACTATAGTGACTTCATGGACCCCACGGGTAGCACCTCCCACATTTCAGATGGGTCATCCCCAAGGAATGAACCAATCTAATACCACCGTTACAAACCACTTCGAGTAGAGCTCACCTTAAAAAGCTAGTCGTCAAGGTAGGGAGCCTGGCGGTTATAAACCAACAAAATCAAGCAAAGAATCCTTGGGAATATTTGGGACTCATAATGGGTCATAACATCTCATACCTATCTTACCATATAACCATCACAGCCACAAATTTTACCAATTTATTTTTGTAGCCTTCTTCAAGATAGTGAATAATTTTCTTAACTTCCATCTTATCCGATACATTCTTTCTTTAACATTTTCCTACTCCGCAAATCTTCCATTCCACTAACAATTTTATCTAAACCTCACCACTTTGCAACCCTTGGAAAACTGCCTATGCATTCCCAAGCCATGAAACTTTACCTTTTATCTTCCCGATTTTAGGATTCCCGTATTGCATATTTTTATGAACTAAATGTCTGTGTGGATTCGAACTTTATCCATAAAACTTTTCAACATTCATATTCAGGTTCATCTCCAATCCCTCTTGATGAAGATTTTACTCCAGAGGGTAAACAAGTTTTAAGATTATGTAGAAGTTTGTATTAAAAAAAATTATAAAATAAAAGGATGTTTTTCCTCGTTTCGTCAGAGTCGGGTGTTTGACGATCTTTACCCTTAGACATAACTTTCTAACTTCACTAATTAAGTAAAATCAGCTAATAATGCATGTGACAAGATCCACCAAAATGGCAAATGAAAAAAACAAAGTAGAATGGCGCTGGTTGGGAAAATATCCAACCTTACATCCTCGCACGTCGGGAGGTAGGAAGATAACTACAATACATGAGAAAAGGATGCTTGTTTAACCTGCCAAAAAAGAATTTCAGACTCAAGAAGACCACTGGGAAATCACCTCTCCGCCACATCTAGATTACCTATATAGACAATAGTAAATGTTCATATGAATCGATTTTGCTACAAATTTTTAAGGGCCAGCCCATAGGAATTAAATTGTCCGTGACTCGTCACACAAATAGAATGTAGAATTAGGAAACATGTAAGAGAATGAACTCTTTAAAAGCATGAATTAGAAACAAAAGATTTGAAGGAAATTTGAATAAGATCTATTGACTTCGTAGAGAGGTAAGAATACACCTAATTATTATAACTACGCGAAAAATAGAGAAGAAGCTAAGGAAGAAAAGCAGAAGGAAATATTATTTACATGTGCAAAATGTCAAAATTTTTATGGTAAAATAGCAAATATAAACCTAAAAATCTCCGACTTTTGAAAAGAAAAACTAAATAAATAAATCTTCATGCATATAGTTTTAAAGGTGCGAGGCACACCTGAAGTTTAAGACAAGACAAGGCGTCGCGCTGATGAAGTGAAATGTGACCTCGTGATGCACATTATTTTTATAAAATACGATTCAAATCTAATGAATGAAAATTAACATTCCTAACATTTAAAAGAAACATTCAATATAAAAGGTAAAGAAATTATATGAATATTAATATATATAATTAGAAATTTCAAGAGTAAAAGTGTTCAAAAAGGAAATTAAAGTCTGCAAGGTGCGCCTTTTAAAACTGTGTTCATGCATTCAGTATTATCATGTAGATAAGATTTTCATGTATCTTTACTAAAACAATGTGAGAAGAAATTTCCATCCAAAAGTTTATCATGTTAGGTTGTCCATTGTAACTTCCTAAAATTTAGATCATACCTCACACGTGGTAGCATGTATGTCGACCATGAATTACAAATAAATGACCCCATGATGCATACTGTGTGCTATAACCCATCTCAAATGCAAATTTCCATACTCACACGTGAAGAGATATAGATGGGATCAATGTACATAGATATATGATTAGGGGATGAACAAACAAGAAGTCTCGAGTGAGACAAAATTGAGATTTCCCTCGCTTAACCAAAGCTCTAATATCTTGTTAAGATGCCACTAACTCCAAAAATTGAAGCCCAATGCATATCAAGCTAACATGAGTTATATTAGGCAAGGGATTGTGACACTTTAATGATCTTAGTCCCAAATCCAGAAATAGATAACATTTTGAAATAAATATCAAGATAATAAAACTTCACCTTCATGTTTTTTACTGAGTTTTAAATTGTACATCTTAATGTCTCAGCCAGGCAAAAGAATCAGTACAGACAAAGAGGAATTAGCAGATGATGACAAGACTGACAATCTATCACTTCGCTTACCCGCATTTTTTGTATGATGACCGCATTACGGCAGTATCCAAGAAAATACCGGTTCTCTATGTAAACTAAGTGTTATGCCGATCTTATACGCCTTTCACATAAGCAAAGATGTATGTTCTTATCTTTTTTCGATTCTTCTTCCACAAAATAAGATCTTGAAGGTGCGGGGTGATAGAAAAGCCATTTTACTAGTATAAAGTCAACTAACATAAACCCGATTTAAATTAATTTTAAGGATACGTAACTCACGAATTAACAAGGATTGCACATAAGCGTAGTCCTAACCCGTGCCTCAAGATCCTAAACAAGCTTGGGAACTTCTTCACATATCCCGAATCAATTGGACTAAATGACTTAGTACAAGAGAGTGTAAACCACGTAATCAGAGTCCTTTTTGTTTTTCCATCTCCAAATAGGTAATATGAGTAAGTAATCGATCTTCAAATTAACCCGGGTATTTTCAGACTCGCATATATGCCACTCTCCGATCATCTTCGCGAGTAACGCGCAAAGCATGATCACCAAAAGAGGGACCCGGGGAGGGAGTGATTATCCATGAAATGCCATTTGCTTTTATCAAAGCATATTCATGCCAACGTGACTTTTAAGCCCTAAATCGCGCCATTACCGCTTTCATCTGCTAGAGTTCATTGTATTATATGCAAGCAGACTCCTAACTTTAAAGTGTAAATCATGCCATGGTTGCCTCTCGCACTGTGCACGATCGCATATATTACCAGAACAATAACTCACAAACAATGTATTGGAACATAATTTTTAATCAGGTTTCAACACCTTTTTCATAAGGAAGAAAAACTAAGACATGAAAAGAAAGGTAAGTACTATTGATGAGGGGATACATGATGAACGTTCAGAGTAAAGAAAAGATATATCAAGAATTATCATATCAGAATCCCCGCTTTCCTATAAAACGTAAAGGGAAGCTTCATGAAATAAAGCATCCAAAAGTCTACTATTATTAGCTTAGTCATCATTTGAAATAAGTGATGGCATAAAAATGCATGCCTTGCATCCGTAGATTTCATGCTCATTGGATTATCAAATTGAATAATTATTTGAAACTCATCAGTTGAATCAACTGGAGGATTCCATTTAACTGAGGTAGTCTTGATCTAATTACAATCTTTTCACTTAAAAACTCATAAATGCTTCGAACTCACATTACAACTTCGAATATGAATTTACAACTTATAGGTGTTAGGCAAGGTTTTTCACTGCTCCAAAACTACAATACGATAAATGACTTCTAAACATCATTCATAGTGATGTTCAGTGGCCCCACATCTCTATCTTATCTCGTTTTAAATGATTTGTGAGTTTTATCCATGATTGCACATGTACCACATGGATTTACTTGCTAGGACAAAAAAATCGGGGTTACTCCCTCCCATCCAAAAATTTCATAAAATGATCAGAACCTCATTTTCAAACCAAAATACAAGTTTTCAGAGTTGATAATTTTGTTATATTCAATTCAATTTATCGACTTATATTCTCGAAAATGGCAACATATATTTTCTTTGTGCACAACAGACCTTACCAAAATGAGGTGGCCAAAAGAAAGAATTCAACATCTTTAGAAAATGGAAGAGCTCTAATGTTCACCAAAAACATCCAAAAGTCCATTTTGAACCATCAGATATAACAACCACACATTTGATCGAGTAGCTCAAAAGATTCTAGATATAAAACTCCAATCGATATGTCAGCAGCTACGATTCTTTCGATCTTCTCTCTTACTAAAATATTTATATGTTGCTTATGTTCATGTACACAAAGTAAAGAGAGGTCCAAATTGTATCTAAGAGTTCTTATGCGCGATGTTCTTTGATTATTCTCCAACTCTACAAAGGTTTGAGTATTTTCACCCTCCAATCCAAAAATATATCACGTGAGGTGTTAAAATCTTTGAGAACCTTTCCATTTTTTGTCGGACAACTCTTGAGGGGAGAATTAAGAGTTAAAGATTTGACATCATTTGTATCCTAACCTAGTCCAATTTACTCTACTATAAATAATCTCATCAATGACCCTAAAATCGAGCCTATAACTCATAGAATGGATGTTGGTACAAAATGAATGAAGTCGTTGGAATTCTATAAACTCCCTTGGTATACCAAGAAGGGTATTAAGGGAGAATGTGATAAATCCTGAGATTTAAGGACAACCAAAGGATGGTTGCCTATACTCAACAGTGAGTCGTGATTCTTATTTGTATGATGTAAAGAGGAAATGAATAAAGTTTATAATTAAAAAAATTAAATTAAAAGAAAAAAATAGAAAAAGAAGATACAACAAAAAAGAGACGAAACCTTAGTCTACCAAGGCCTCTACATAGTGGCTGAGTTGGGGACGTGACTTCAATTTTGGAGAAGGCTTAGATTATTCTTCTCTCTTTAATCTCGCAAATTATTTCTTCCCATTTCCTCTTAAATGTTGTTTTAAACATGAAAAGACACTTAGGATGCAAAAGAGGAAGAGGGTTGTAAACTCCATTTTTATAAAAAAAAATTTGAGTGAGATTTACTAGCTATATGATTTGAAAATACAAGCATTAGCTTTAGTGTAATGGTTAAAGCTTTCATTTCACTGGGGCATCCTTAGTTACAAGTTTCAACCCTTCGGGTCAGTCGGGACATAGGAAATTTTTTATTTTACAATTTAGATTGTGCTAACTCCTCTGGTCGTTTCTACAAGTCTCATCATTGAGTGTAACATATGCACAATTAAAAAAAACCTTAGTACTAATATCAATTCATTTTTTGATTTATATTGATTAACTTTTATTTATAAGTTTCTCTAAGAAATTCAAGTTTATTAGATTCCAATCTGCATCTTTTTATGATTCTAATTTAATTATGTTATAATCTAATCTGGGCTTAACTTCTAACTGACTCAAATAGTGATCCACTTAATGCCAACTCATACTAACTCTAATTTAGTTCCAACTAATATTAATTCAAATTAAAGTTTATCCATATCTTTTCTTTTCCTTTCTTGAATATAATTTAATATATTTCCCTTAATCATCCTACCTTTTTCCTAATTGTCAATTCCCATCTCCAAAGAAAGGTATTATTTTCTAATCCTTCATCTCAATCAAATTCATTAATAAAATCTAGACTTGATGCTCCTACTACTAATAGGAACAAGAGTTAGAGCCTCTGACTAATATCTCTAGCCTTACTTTGTCTCCTAACAATATTACTTACATTTGCTTTCATAAAATAATAATAATAATAATAATAATAATAATAAAATCAGCCTCGAAAACGCATGCTAAACTCTAGGAAATCCTAAATATGGATACATTGTGTTTGTGGAAATGAGGGCACTCCATAAGAGTGAAAGATGGGAAGTGGACGATTTGCCTAGTGGAAAGAAACCCGTGGGATGCAAATGGTTTTCAGATCCAGAGAGAAACCAATAAGTTTCATCGAGAGATGCAAGATGATTAGTAGCTTAAGGAAAACTCAAATTTTGAATGGCTTACTTGGGCCTGTTCCAATGACTAAGATGAATTCAATTACAACTCTTTTATCTCACTACCTTAATTTTGTTAGGGAACTTATTCCTATTCGATATTAAAAATTCCTTTTTCATGGAAGTTAGAGGAGGAAAGTGTATATGGATTTTCGACAAGGAAATCCAACAAGAAGAGGGTGTGTGCAACTAAAGAAAATCATTTATGGTCCCTAGGGCTTGCTTCTGCTTACATTTACTAAGTCATTAAAGAAATATTGCTTTTTTAAAACCAAGGAGACCGCACACTATATTTCAAATGCACACCATTCATGAAAATGAACATTCCCATTGTCTATGTAGACGTTATAATTGTTGCAACATAATTTTAAGGAAATTCCAAGTTTAAAGATACACTTGATAGAAGAATTTGAGATAAAGGTGCTGGGACTCGAGATATTTTTCTTAGCATGAAGTTAAGCAAAGTAACCAAGCATTGTACGATCAAGCTTGCAAAGAAAGCATGTATGTAATCTCAAGAAATAAAACTAAGATAACAAGTGATGCAAACTGGATGTTACACTGGCGTGATCCCGACCACAAACAGTGGAGCGGAGATTAAGGGAGATTCAATGTATTTGAGGGTGGGCATCAAAGACATGTGTTTATTTCAAACTCGGCTAGATGGTGAGTCTATACTATGAGTATTGTTAGCTAACTTAAGCACTATGGACTAAAGTTTTATCTCTGGAAGTGGGCTTGGAAAGGGATTCTTAAGCTACCTTAAAGCCACACCAAGTAAGGGTCTTTTTCTTTTTTCTTTTTTCTTTTTTTTTTCAGGAAGAACGATCGTCTTCTAATGGAAGTTTATATGGGTACAAACTAGGGTGATTCAATCAATGACCGAAGATCAACTATAGGTTATGGTGCTATAGTTTGGAACATCAATGTACTCATAACGGCAAGGGTATGGTCGAGCTACAAAGTAAACATCTGGAGTATTTTGGAACCAAAAAAGTTAATATGCAAAATCAAAGTCGGGCATTTGTGCACTTTATCTCCTTATTCTTAAAAATATTTTAAAAATAAAATTTCAGGCATATGTAATATTTTAGTTTTAATTATTTCTCATATCTATATAATCATTCTTAAAACAATTATGGAAACAAGAGAAGACAATTAAAAATAAATCAAAAATTATCTAAAAATACATTATTTTATACATTCTTTCCTTTTTTCCTCCCTTCTATTTTCTTTCCTCCCTCTCTATTTTTTTTTCCATGTTATATTACAACGTTGTACTATTCTATTCTTACAAGGACCGGCTCTGAATGATCTCGATCACTCTATTCCCATAAAGTACCGACACCCCGTTTCACCCTTTCCCATTACTACCTCGAGACAACCTCAAGGGCCTCCTTTAAATTTATTATATATAAATATTTAAATTAAGATATTAATTTATGATGAATCAACTCATTCCATCGAATTGATCCACCAAAGATAACATTATCTCCTACACATAATTTAAATCATCTCGCTCTAAACTTGAACATAAAAATGGAATGTGTCGAGTAAATGAAAGCAGGAAACCCATCAATACTAACAACCGCTACATAATTATCTCGAATAATCGCAACAACCATCACAAATAATAGATGACACCATAGTTGTCCTTTTCTTAAATTCCTTAATTCAACTTTTTTGCATAATATATCACTTTATGAATTAATACTTTCATAGAAAAGAAACTAACAATTATTTTTTTATTACAATTTTGAATAGAAGTACATACAAATTTGCTATAGAAAAGAAAACAAACACATAACCTCTAGATAGAACTCGATAACAAGCAAGGTGGTTTTGCTATCACTTGGGGTGGTCACATTATCCGTGAGTCTGTTGGGTTTCCATGCTCACAAAAGCTCCATTGTGCTCAAAATTAGGTTGCAGAGAAAATTAATAAGAGGCTCAAATCTCATCTTAAAAGAAGAATACACTCATCGCCAGATCTAGCATTAGCATCAAACAATAAAACACAACCCAGGAAAACAACAATATTTTTCACATGCTTCACTAATAAAACATTTAGGTTATGCATTGATAATCAATTTCCTGTGGAGAGGACCTGTTAAAATGGGGGCACAAAGGGATTGTGAAGCTAAGCCAAAACGCGAAAATCAAAAGAGGAAAATCTCTGAGTGTTACCATATAAGGTACAAGAAAGAAATCAATGTTGAATATTTTCCAAACTAAGCAAGCTAATTACAATCGACTAAGAAATATTGATTGATAAAGAACTTCAACCTACAATTCAGAATTAATCAAGCAGCTAAGTCAGGAAATACGAGAAACTCCTGAGGGCGAGCTAAGACACGATAGAGTGGATTAGTTTCACAAGATTGGATCCTCGCCGGAATGCTACTCTCACCCTTTCCTTAAGGCTTTCCTTTCGCTTCAACATTCCCACTCGTTTATCAAGATGCTTCACATTTCCATCTGCACTTATCACCAGCTTCCCAGAGCCTTCCAAACAGAGAAACAAGAAGTGCATGGATAACCTTTTCGCTCTAATTGTTTTCTTCTTCGCTTTGTAGCCTCCTATGATTCAACCCACCTTGGGATCTCACGACCGATGTTTAAAACCGCAGCCACAACAGACCGTAAACCATGTCGCTGATTAGGATTCGATCTCCAAAGGCAATGAAATATGCTTCCCGACCTATACTTCACCGGCTAATCGCTCACAGACACCAAAAGCTCGACCTCGGGATTTATCCGTAATGATCTGACATTCTCAAATATCCGTCAAATTTATGCTTCAATACACCAAAGGCACCAGTGTGTTGGGCTAGTAATCCTCTCGAGATATTTGTTGTGGGATAGTCATGCAGAAGACATGGAAATCATCATGCCATTATTCGATAAGTGAACGCTTACCATTAAACCACGACAATTTCACCGACTTGTGGTCTTTTTTCACCACCTCCCAATGGTTTTCGCTTACTCAGAGTTGAAATACATCTCAACCGAAAGTGACGCTTCTGGGGGAAATAATTTTGGCGCTATGTCAAGAAACTAGGTGATAAGCTTCTGTTTGAGCCTCCCTATCTCATTCTACAGATGAAGATCTAAAACAGTAATACTTGCACTCGGGTAGAATTTATGATTCAGGTAAGAATGTCTATGCTAGAAAGATATAAGTTTAAGAACGAGGTAGTAGATGCGTTTCGCAAGACACTTCAAATAAGAAACCCAAGATAGAACATTAGAGCAACCGCAAATTTAAAATAAACTGATCTAAGCTTAATCAGATACATGGACCATTTCAGGCCTTCAAAAAAGGAAGTACAAGAGAAGGATTAGAAATCAAAACAACTCGATATAGTGATACTGTTTGCTGTTCCAAATCCAATTTTCCATGGAATAAAGTACTCATTGAAACTTTAAAGATAACATTAACCAAAAATTTAGAACTAAAATAAAAAGATTAAAAGACCTAAATCTAAGTCCTTGATGAACCAATCAAAGGAAACATATGCATTTAGGATTAGCTTCAAAATTAGTTCAAACAATGAGAGGGAAATTAGGAGTGAAACTATTACTAGTCTCCAAAAAGGGGAATGAAACATACATCTACAAACAAAATCAACTCACTCTCAATTTTATCCATGGAGTTTAAGAATGTCTTTGTTCATCATATAGCATATCTTCAAATGAAACATTTTCTCACTTTCACATACCGCACAAAGCAACTTGTAGATAGCCTTTGTTGCATGTGTCATAAAACTCGCCTCTTTCGATGTGGTCTAATGAACAAATTCAACATTTAGCTAAATTTATAGGCAAAGTAATAAAGATAAATTTTAATTAAATAAATGGCCAACCTTCTCCAAGAAATCTGGAAGGGATGCAAAGATGATTCAAGGCGAAAGTCGTGATTAGAAATGCAACACATTACAATGCAAGAAGCCGAGAGCACATCTAAAAGAATGTGGGCAATTTTATATGAAAGTAGAGTAGACAACCAAAAAGGAAAACTGAAGATGAAAGTTCTAAAAAGTTTCAAGATTGACAAAAGTTCATTAACAAGACAAGACATGCAAGATACTGAATGAAATGATCATTAAGAGCATATGGTGCTACATACCACAGCTAAGAGCACTGCTCAGAGATAAGTATGAGATTAACATAAACCCATTCACTGAGAAGAAAACAATGCCGGTGGGAAAGTCGTGGAAACCCCTGAAAATTCAAATTTTTCTGAGAAAGGGTAAAATAGTAATTTCCGGTCGAACCGAATTTTTCTAGATATCGATGACCTAAACGGAAGTTCTCCGGCTGGAAATCGCCTCACGAATCTAGCTACCACTGCCGATCTTCGCTGAATTCGGTGACGCCTAATTTCATCGCCGAGGCGCAAAGCGTCAAACGACACAGACATATTGTGGGATGCCACATGGCACTTAAAGAGTGACACATGGCAAGATCCATGTGGTGTGACTTGAATGCGCTGGCCACACCAATTAATGAAAAGACGACGCACAGTGCGAAATGAAAGAAATAAGGAAATAAGAGGAAAATACTGACCACATGTTCAAGATTTATAGTGCAGGAAGCCCTCGACTAATTCACACGCAAATCCAAGAGGGGGAGAAAAGAAAAGCCGAAAAGTTATAAAGGAACGGCTGGCGAACGAACAAAAACAAGCCGCGAAAGTTAAAAGCGAAAGAAGGAGAAAAGAGAAATCGAGATTTCCCGTCATGGTCGGTTCGACAAACCAAGACTAAAGCTGGTGACACGCATGCGATCTATGTGTGGACACCAAAACTGGAGTTTCGACAACCCATTAGGTAGGGAATTTTCCTACTCGGTTATTTTAAACCCAAAGGCCTATAATGGTAAGGGCTGTCTATGGGAGGCCATGAGGCCATGTTATTTAGTTCCAAAACTGGGGACTAAATGGTAGAGGATTTATGATCGTTTCACACACCAAGACTGCTGTGAGTTAAGCTTGAACCGAAACTAAAAGTTTCCGTGTTTTGTGGTGTGTTTCATGATGTGGATGTTTGGAACCAAACTGGTTCATGTTTGTGAAGGGACCGTGAGGTACCCTGTTGGAAGGGTCCAAGATTGTGACCTTGTTGTGTGTTATTGCTTACATGAATAACATGCTGTGTGAAAAGTATCATGTTAGTATATGCTATTTGATGTATTAACATGGATTGCATGGATGTAAATTATAATTATCCATGGTATGTAAATGTTTCATGTAGCACTCATATATACATGTAAATGAAGGAAAATGCATCGTATCATGTATTCATATGCACTACACATCGCTGGCCAAGTCAAAGTGCGGTGCATGGTAATTCAGAAAACTCGAAAAGTCCAGATTCGGCGGAATGATAAAATGGTAATTTCGGTTGAATATCCCGGACTTTTTCTAGATCTCTGATGACGAAACTGGACACCGGGTTGGAATCGCCTTGCGAACCCATACTATCGTCGATTCGGCCAATTCGAGATAGTCTGGAATTTTACGCCGAGGCAAACAGGGTACGCTTATTATTTCGCGACATTTTCGAGTGGCTCAAGAGGGGTGTCAATGGTCAAGTGTGTAGAGTTATTCAAACATGAGTCTGGCGGTGGGCTATGGTGGACACATGGCATGATGCCATCGGAGGAAAATTCAAAGTAGAGGAATGGGTGGATACAAATCCAAGCCAACCAATAATAAACTGACATGTGGCATGAGAGGACAAGTCCTTCGACCCAAGCTCTCCCCAACCCGATTTGGGAGGTTTAAAAAAGGGAGGGAAAGAAAAGAGAAGGTTTTAGGAGAGAGAGTGTCTACCTTCTCTCTAGATTTCGACGCTCGACCGGTCAAGCTTTTCGTGAGAAAGAGGAGAAGGGTCTACGCCGCAAAGAAGCTACGAGCGGACACCGGCCGTGTGGAGTTTCGACAACTTCGGAGGTAGATCTTCTCCCTACTTGTTTTATTCTTCGCTAAAGGGGTCATTTAATGGATGAGGATTCGCGCCCTGGATGGTCGCGGTTCTTCGGCTCCAAAAGATTTGGACAAAGTGAAGAAACCCTAGAGGGGAGCTGGGGATGAAAATTCACCACCGCCAGGTGGCTTCTCAGGTGGATGTTGCGTTATTGCCATGAGTGAATAACATGCTGATTGTGATTTTGTGGGTAGTTCCAAGATGAATTGCCGGATTGTATATTAGCCCATGTGAGCTAATTTTATGTTATTGTTATGAATAAACATGTGGTTAGTAAGTGAATTTTGTTAATATATGCATGATTGATATATTAGCATGTGTTGTATGTTTTACTTGAATGTTTGGGGTGCCATTACATGAGCACTTAGGTGGGGAGTAACCCAAGTAGGAAAATTTCACTACTAAGCATTGCTCACCCTGTCGAGGGAAAAACTATTTTAGGTACCGAAGACGCACTTGGGGATAGGACGCATCCGAGGCCTTAGAGGCGAAGAAATGGCCTAGTATGGCCTTATCTTGTATTTTTGTAAAATTCCTGCAAGACCCAGCTGATAAATCAGAATCAAACAATTTGTACTTAAATTCTTTTTTGGTATAAAATATATATTTTGATGAGTATGGATAATAGGCCCTACGTACATTTTACTCGTACGGGGTCTTATGGGATGTGAGACGCACATATTTCGCAGTTGATTCGTGGTCAACCCGGACCCCGACTCGGGCGTCACAGCCAGACGTAGCACAGGTATACGGTCATTCAGTGGTTCGATGAGAAACGTTGGGGATCATGCATCCATTGTGCATTCTAATGAATTAATTGTGATGTGTGTTTGAATTGTGTGAAATTGTGTGCTTGGTAAATACTAAATAGCATATAGGGAAAATGTCGAACAATAAGGTCGAGAAAATAAAACCCCTAAGGTTCGAGGGATTTCAGCGTAACGGTCCGTAAATGAAAAATAATAATAATAATAAAATTTTCTTCTCGACAATCGCTCCGCTTTTGAACATGATCGCAGTGTGTTTTGTGGAATTCTAGAAGATTATTCCAGTTTTCGAGACAAGAAAAGAGCTAAAATTAAACTTTTTAAAATTTTTGAAGAAATTGTGTAATTGTTTAGTGGCTATCGCATCTAGAGGTGGCACCGCACAGGAAGGGGCTACTGGAGGATTTTGAAAAAAAAAAAATGTATATATATACAAGGCAGAAGCTGGAATGGCTACTGCCAAACTATAGCGCCGGGTCGCGACCCAAATTTGGGGGTCGTGATTCACAGCGGCGCTGCGCTTAGCGCGTGGGCAATTGCGGCACGCAAATATCGCACACCCATGTTGCCAAGACGCCCACGACTGGGCAGCCGCAGCGCGACCGCTAAGGTCGGGACTAAATAGTCCTTCGTCGACATGAATTTCAAGTCGTGGACATGGGTCGGATAAATGAGGTCGCAATTAGCTTTGAGGTTGTGACCGTTTACCAGGAGGTCGCGACAGGATTTGAGCGCCACAGGCGACTCGGAAGTGGAATCGGATTTGATGTCGCGACGGGTCGAAGCTCTTAGAGCTCTGGGTCGCAACCTCAATCTTATACGCCAGACCGGCTGGCCGGGTAAGACCCGGCTAGGGTCGCGACCGTGAAAAAAGGGGTCGCTGTAGGTTAGGATCGATTCGGCGTTTTGCGCGTACATCGATTCAGGTCACCTGGCTCGTCGCCGCGTCGCCACTTTAGTTACGCTGCTGACCGGCCGGGTCGGCAACCCGCTGAGTCGCAGACACCGTTCATCGAGGTCGCGACCCCCGCTTTGAGGTCGCAACCTCGGCTCTGCTGAATTGGGGTCGTGATTACTTCGGGGTCGCACTGCTCGCTTCGTATCAAGGAGGAACAAAGTCGCGACTCGCTGGCGGTCGCGACTGATTGGTCACAGGTCGCCACCGAATTTGAAGTCGCCACTGCCTAGGCCGGCACACCGCGTCACGACTGGGCTGGTCACACAGGCAGGCGCAGAGAGGCAATCGCTACAAGAACGCAAGAGCGACGGGGCAGACCAGCAAGACGCAAATGCGGAGCGCCGACCAGTTCCCGTGCGCGATCGCGGCACACAACCCCTCGTTTAGGGTCACCGCTTTGATCACTCGCTCATGGACAATCGGCTCACGTGGATTCCAAAAAAAAAAACAATGAAGACAATGTTCGAATTCGAGATGAATTTCTGACAAATTGAGTCAAAGAGCACAATAATCGTTTTACATCAACCACTTGTACAAAACACTTCCTGACAAGTAGACATAATTTGAAATCAACTATTTAAAAAAAACATGATATGAAATCAAAGCCACTAAGGTTTACAAGAATGTACAAGTTCCCAATAAGCAATGAAGACATGTCAAAATAAAATTTGACATTATTAGTTACAAAGGTTAGCAGCTCCTATAAACATGTAAAACCAGGAATCAAAACCACTAGAAGTAATAATAAGCTTATTTTACCTACGATATGAACCTTCTATGATAATCGGTTTGTGAAAAATACCAAAACTATGTTCAAATCATGGATGCAATAGAAACCGAGATAGCATTAGCTTTTCCTCGAGGCTTCGACTTCGAGCTAGAAA
>JAEQBH010009352.1:0-59269 GCA_016808115.1 Tetrastigma voinierianum | reverse complement strand
CTTTTTCTTCTCTAAGAAGACCGGTCGACTGGGTCCAAATTTAACACTCCACTCCTGCCCCGACTCCGCCAGCTTTTGGAACCCCGCAGCCGACTCAACTCCAAAATATGAGATACTTATCTATGCTTCTTAGATCACCATGTTAGAACACAGCATAATAATGGAGAAAAACCGAAAATTGCATACCCGATTTGGAATCCATGATCACTGATGCTAATCGATGAAGACCTGCAAAGAACGATCTCAAGATCTTCTCCTTACCTCGATTATTTGACACCGGCTCAACGAGAATGCCTCTCACGTGACGTAGAAAGTATTTCAACTGTAAAGTCGAGTCCGAAAAATAATGATCCCAAATGGCCTGGGAGGAACTCGAGTTATTAATTGATAGAAAGTCTCTCGACCACGGCCCTCTCGTCACTGGGTAGGCCGCACTCAAATTTCACACACTCTGCCACCCCATATTTAATTAATAAGAACTTATGTCTCACTTAATTAGACCAATTAAACTAGCTTAACTCTGAATTACTGTATTCCACTTTATGAAAATCTTACATTCTCCCACTCGCGATATTATCTGAAACAAAACTGTGTGCACACCTTTATATTAGTCTAGAGATTATTCTAATAGTCAATCCCATCCCATAAAGTCCTGGGACCGAATCATGACTCGTGAATCGTATGTACTCATGCCCTTCAAAGCAATAATGAGTGCTTTCAACTTTACTGATATTAGATTCAATATATTATGTTAATGGATAATACCTCAAACGAAAGGGATACTTCATGTTATCCATTTCAGAATCCAAATTCTCTCCTTAAGTGTCACAAAACCGTGTGTCACCGTGAGGACATCCACCAAGGTTCCAATGACCCCAGATATGTTACCTTGATAGGTAATCCTACTTTAGTGTAACAAAAAACATGCCTACTAATGCCAAGAATGCCCCATAGCCTGCATCAAGGTTTACACAATTTAGATTTACAACGATTTGTACTCAACTTGATAAATCTACATTCACAACATTTTATATTGAATGCAAAAGAGCTGATACAAATTCAATTATTACAAAAATGTAATGAACCTGATTCAACCGCCACATAAGAGGAAAACATAAAACTTAATAGCTCCCATTTAATTTACAAAGATCCCATGATACTCTAAGCCCATGCTAATACATGTCCCATCAAATACACACAAGGTAATTTTGGGTTATTGATTCAAGAATCATATCATTCAAGATATGTGCTCCACTCCATAATGTCAACGCTTTAGTTCCTTTTTCCTTTATAGTCGCATTTCACCTCCATGTGCTTGGGGACTCGAGACCTCTGCCGTTGTTAATAAACAACACCGGCAGAAGACGCTACAACCTGGTATAGCCTATCCACAAAAATCAAACACTTAACTCCTTAATGAGCGCTCTGTCAAATTGCCTAGTAAGTAACAAAAGCATACAAACCCGCCAGAAGGCAGGATGCTATTGATTGCTTTCACTTTTCCATGATACTGCACCTCCCCGCTAACTTAAAGATATAACCAAATTGTTGACTTCTTTCATCCCGACACCAAGAAACGAACTGGAATAATCTAACTAGTCAGAGGTCCTGAATATGTTTGTAAATCAACATATAGTTTTGTCCTTAGTACCTCATAACCTTCTCGCAAGAACCCAATGATCGTGTCCTGGATTCGCACTGGAGATTCCCGCTGATTATTTGAACGCACATCGCCCAGTGCGCTTGAGCATACATAATACTCCCCAAGCAGCTAGCATGGGCGTACATTCTTCACTCAGCCGGCATCTCAATGAGACATCAGGATGACTCAACTTATCACCTTTACGCATTATACCCTCGCTTACATTGGTCGCGATGTTGAATCTTTCTAAAATACGCATCAACATATGCCCGAGATGTTCCAATAGTCCGCGTAGAACGATTCCGTGAATCTCAATGCCCAGACAAAAGACGCCACCAAGGTCCTTCATATCAAAGTTCTCTGCCAACATCCGCTTTCTGTCATGCAAAGAACTGCCAAGGTCATCGTCAGCGTGATATCATCCATGTAGTGATGAAATTAATTTCTCCCACCACCTTTGCAAGATACATTGATCTACTTATTCTCAACAAACCAGTACTATGAAGCAAATAACACTATGAAACTTTTAAGTACCATTGTCTAAGTCGTTTGAGACCATAACAAACCTTTTTCGCCTACATGTCTACTGAATCATTTACAAAACCTTCTGCTGCATCATAGCACTCCCTTCTTCATTAAGGTCTCCATTGAGAAAGGCGCTTAACATCCATCCGGTAACCTACATCTAAACGAAGCAACTAATGCCATGATCACTGAAGAATCTTAGAAGAGACCTGAGAAAAGGTCGTTTCATAGTCTACTCCTTCTCTCGAGTGAAACCTTTTGCCACCGCCTGGCTTTAAACTTCACTCCTTTATGGTCCCTTTTGGGCCTTATGAGCACCCATTCATAAATTAATGGTCAGTGACCTTCTGTGTAATCCAATAAGTTCCCAAACCCATTATGCTCATAGATCGAATTTCATCTCTCTCATCGTGATCCAACCACGCTTCACTAAGGACAAGAAACGCTTCCTCATGCTATCGGGATCGCGTAACCGAGCATCGTAGTCTTGCTCTCCCATACTAAATAGTCCTAAGGGTATAGCTGACTGCCTCCCTAAAGGGATCTCCCACCGAGTAATAATAGCCACATCCTGCACCCGGAGCCTCATGAACTCAGAGCTGTCTCAACAACAGATCCCTAGTCTCAACAGTTCAATATGGTGGGTGGAGTTTCCACAATTATCTATATGGGAGGAGATAGCGGTGATACCACATTGGCCTACCATACTATCATCCTCAATAAATCGTGAGCACTACTTTCTTCACGTTTCACATCAAACTCCAAAACTTAATTAAGCCAGGATTCCACACCAGGCTCACTGAGAGCTATTATAGAACTCGATATCCCTTCGAATGTTCCCAAGATACAAAGTAACATCGAGTGGTTCTCTTAGTCTAACTTACTTAATGTCGATTATACAACTTCACTTCAGGACATCCCCAAACCTAAGATGGTTTAAGCTGTGGCTTATACTTCACCATAACTCAAAGGAGTCAATGGAAATGAGCCTTTTGTAGGTACACGATTCAAAATGTACAAAGCTGTTTTCAAAGCTTCACCCCATAGAAAAACCCAAAATTTGTCCTAATTAATCATACTCCCTACCATTTCCATAAGAGGTCGATTGCCTTTCGCCATACCATTTTGCTCAGACCCCAGCATAAGAACCTGTGCCACTATCCCATCCTCTAAGCATTTGGCGAATGGCCCCTGTCGTCCTGCAAGATTGCCATGCTTATAATACCTCCACCCTGGCCGATCTAACAACCTTATGACTTTCCCCAATTGTTTCGACTTCAAATCAAAAAATCTTGAACTTGTCAAGAGACTCCGACTTTTCTTTAATCAAGTACAAATAACCATATCGAATAGTCATCAATAAATGTGATGAAATAAAAATTCTACATTAAGGTTGCTACATAAGGTCCACTTATATCTGTGAATGACTTCCAATAAGTCGTAACTATGGATCGCAGCTTTTCTTCTTATCTCGGGTCATTTTACTCTCTATTAATACTTCACGATATCTCTGTCATTTTTAAGAGCAGGCAGATGTTAGTCTTTATCAACCTTTCTACTCTATCCTTAGAGATATGGCCAAGCCATTTATGCCACAATGCATAAGACTCTTCCTTAGGTAATGGTCTCTTAGAAACAACCTTTCAAATTATAAGACGTATATGTCATCGAGATAAACTTAACTGTATAACTGACACATGACAACACCCAACCTATTCTAATTAAGAAATATTGAAATAACATTGCTTTTAATTAAAAAGAGTAATCATATGGAATCCAAACACTTATTATTTTAAACCACACTCCCGTCTGTAGCTAAAAGACATAAAAGGTCTTCAACATCAATTTAAACCATAATCTGTATCAAGATTGGCATCTCCCACTTCCGATGACATCGCCTTTCTTTGTTTCCCACAAAGTGGGAGTTTTGATTCATCCTTATTCTCGCTTCTCCCATTTATGAATCCCTCGTATGGTAAACTAACATGATTAGTCGCCTACCATCGAGCCAGCTCAAGAACCGGATCGCTTCAAATAGGCTGGATTCACAACAAGTGTTAAAGAATCACACCAGAAGCCCACGCTTGACATCCAAGCTTTAAATTTTGCACACTCTTCTTCATGTGACCTTTTCGCAAAGAAGTAGCGATCACCATCCTTTTCTCAAGAATGTCTTCTTTCGACCCATATTGTCGATCGACCTAGCGCTGAAGCACCTTTATGAGTACCACTTTCAACTTCTTTATTTTTCTTTTATGGAACCAGAAGCACATAAGGCCGTATGCTGCTCTTCTCCTTTTTAAGCTTCTCTTTCTCTCGCCACCACCCTATCAAGTCATTAACTCGACCAAGTCTCATCTGAATTGTAATTTGTCTTTATAATCCCAAATCAGGTGTGGAAGGTGTTTGTGGCTTGATGCACAATGCAAGCATCGGGAATGGTAAATACTCAAGAGCTTGAAGCTGGCCTTTAGGGCATCTACCATATCCTCGACATAATCTCTAACCCCAGCAAGCACTCATCATACTCATGTCAAGAGCTTTTGGAGAAGTGTTCCAACCTCAGCATTAGATGAAATTGGACACTCTTAGTGTCGCCATCATCTCTCTTTGAAGTGCGATAAAATTAATCGGTAAACCACTTTTAAGTATGTTCTCAGATGGATTTCACTGTCACTAAGCAAATCCATTGTTCTTTCCTGTGTAGAGACAATCAAGTTTCACTTCAATACTAGTGGCTGTGATATCTCATTCGCTTATCCTTTGTAAGGCCAATGTGAACATCCGCCATCTCCATTCCAAATAGAAAATCCTTCCATTTCTTAAAACTAATCCAGCAGACCCACCAAATGAATCGCCAGTTCATTAAAATTGACTCAAAACAACAAAACAATATAATCTCACATCATGAATACTCCATAATAGAGAATTACATACATCATCACATAATCAATTTCGGGTAAGATTACGCTGCAATAGACATCCATACGACAAACGCCATGAGAACATATTCTAATCTTTCGCAAATCACCACCTTTGGGGTGTACGAACCACAAGACGGCTCTCATTTCGCCATTACGCCACATGTATCCTCCAAGAACTAACACAGGATCACCTCCTGGGGGAGTATGATCACGTAATAAAAACAAGAGACATCCCACCACAATATGAGACCTGAGAGCCAAGAAACCCAATCAAGTGTGCCACTCAAGGCCACAACCCAATTGAATCCTTGAAAATCTCTCATAACTGTGGATATAAACTTTATGTATCACATTCAATATATATATATATGTAATGCCAATTATAATTGTCTAATCTATCCATAGACAATGAATTTAGACTCTACGCCCTATGCAAAAGATGATATATACATAGTACAATATATGTATTTCTCCGAACCATAGAGAAATACAAAAACTACGAAAAATAATCTCTAATTTCTAGGCGCATAGAATTTCATACGCATTTTCATATCCGTGAAAGCCAAACATGCAAAATAAATATACCACATTGTAGAGAATTTCATACGAAGCTCAGATATCAAGATTGCCCACACGCTCTCACGCGCCACCAAAAGGTTCGCCAGCGGAAGCCGCAGCGATGCTGCGGGTACGTGCAACCGATCATCGATCGGCCTGGGCCAGGTTATCGTTCGGGTCAAAACCCGCCCGCTCGGACGAAAGTCGAGATGACGCCATCATGACGCCAAAGATCCCATTCGACCGTCAAACGGACGGCAGAATCAACCGCCTGACGCCTGCCGTGGATCGGGTTAGCCGACGCTAGCATGACATCAAACCAAAGAGGCTTCAGATCCGCGCTGCGGTCCTTCACACGCCGCCGCGTTTCACGCGCGAAGTGGCGCCAGGAGGGCGCTGGGTCCTACCACCGGCGCCACCTAATCGACCGATCGTTTTCCTTGAGCAGATTCCAAATATGCAAAAATTCAATTTTTGATTTGAAAATTCGAAATCGACGTAAGCCCGATTTTAAAACCCTAAAAATAAAATTCTCCAATTCATATGTTTTGAATTCTAATCCATGGTTGGCTCTGATACCAACTGGAGGATACAATTCATGCTTCCTAGATCACCATGTTAGAACACAAAGCATAATAATGGAGAAAAACTGAAAATTGCATACCTGATTTGGAATCCATGATCGCTTGATGCGAATCGATGAAGACCTACAAAGAACGATCTCAAGATCTTCTCTTACCCCCCGCACACATACATCGGTCTAATGAGAATGCCTCTCACGTATCGTGAAAGTATTTCAATCAGAGGTGAGTCTCGAAAATACGTATCCTGTGGTTTTGGGAGGGACTCAGCTATTAATTTATAAGAGTCTCCCGACCACCCGACCCTCTCACGGCCCGCCGTACTGTACCCCACACACTTGCTAGCCCCATATTTAATTAATAAGAATCCTTATACACTTTAATTGTAATTCAATTAAATCCAATTAATTTCCACTTAATAGAGCCACTAAGAAAATCTGAAAATACTTTCTCCTATCCACTTTTGAGCTCCTTCTTTAGTTTCTTCTTATTGTCGCTTTATTTCCTTCCCTTCGTTTTCAACAAAACCAAATTCCAAAACCCCGCAAGTTCTCGTTTTTTGGTCATGACCGCATCAAATTATGTTTTTTCCTTCTCAAGGTTTCTCATTTCCTTCCGCTTTCCAACAAAACCAAATTCCAAAAAAAAAACCCATCTCGTTTCTCAAAGGTCACACAAAGATCAATTGTTGCTGACTTTTCCATCCGCCAATTGTTTCAAATCCAGAAATCCAAGTGCAATGTAGACGAAAATGACAGAGATCAGCGTTGTGCCTTACGGAAAGTTTCGCAGTACTTGGTCATTCATTGGACGCCAAATGCTTATCCTGCTTTCGCTAATACACCATGCCAAAATTCACAACCAAGTTCACACTGAGGACTACGAGGAATGATCACGCCACGCATTGTTGCCAATAGCTCGTGATTCGTGATTTTTACATGGAGATAACCTTCCACTTCGAGAGCTCGCCATTCCCATTTATCGTCGACCGCTCCATCGATAATTTGCCGCATTTGGAATCGTGGTCCAATCTTCGTACGATATGACACTTGGTTGATTTGATGGCTTCCGCATTCGACTGGGCCATCAAACATTTCTCTTTCTCGGGGGAGGGCTATTTTCTCAGAAGATGTTAATGTATCTGCTCCTGGTTCCTCGATTGTTCGCTTCATAAGGAGAAAGAAATCACAAATGCTTTCGAGGGGTCAGTGTTCAACCAACCGGCGTGTTGTCAAGAAGTGATGTATCAAACTAATATGTATAGCCGTGAACTGAGGTTATACGTGCCAATGGAAAGGATAGCAAAATGTAGGTGACAATGATGACTATGAAGATGTATCGACAAATTGAAGAGAGGATGCAATCGATTCTCGTCGATGGGCAACTCGCATGGTGTCTCAGAGGTCAGGACCACTATGTCCATGACTCAAGAATGCGGTTCAGGTGGTTCTTTAAAAATTGTGAACTAGTCGGCATTGTCAAGGAGAAGAAAGTTGGTCTGGATGGAACAAGAAAGGATCAAAAATGGAAGATGATTCTCGAGGATTCAAAGATCTCAAGAAGTTCTCAAAGTTGCCCTTAAAGTGAAAGGCAACCAGAGAACGGTTGATAGTCAAAAATCGTCTTTGAGTTTTTTAGAGGATATGGGGAAACTGGCAAAGGAAAAGATAGCACAAGAAGAAAAAGAAGAAGTGCAAGTGGTGACTCTAAAACATGGTGCGAGTATAAGAAAGGTCTCGCAACATGTCTTCAGGGTTGACGCTTTATTTTCCTTTGAAAATCGAAGAGCTATTGCCTTACGACATCTACCAACAAAGTCAAGGCTGTTAGAGGCTCATGAACTTTTTAACTACTAAACTACCACATGGTACATTTCCGGCTGCACGCCTGGAATACCGTCAACTCTCTTCATTTGTGGTAACAAGTATTCCAATCTTTTTTCCTCCATATGTTCGGGCCTCATTTTTTACTTTGGAGAATTCTTCTTGACATCTTTATCAGTACGGGTGATCACCTAACTTAGTTTATAAATTGTTTTGATCTTTCAAACCTAAAGCTTGCCAAGCCGCTTCGGGGCTTATATTTCTTTATTCAAGTTGGAATGTAGGATCCAAGAAACACTTTAGTATTGGTTTATATATCTCATCTACTACAATAATTTACATCTGCTGTGCCCATCGCCGTTTGTAGTTATATTTTCTGACACAAAAACTTTGAACTTTGTCTTGAATTTGTTTAGAATACATGCATATTCATGTGTACCTCTATTTATCATGTAAATAAATTTAAACTTTTCTTCCCATAATGGTATCGAGGCCCCCATGAACAATGAGAGCCGGAAGGCGACATGGACTTTTGTTGTGTGATTACAATCTTTTTTTTTTTGTATTTATATACAAGAAAAAAGAAACAATGGTGAGAAACTACATTCTATAAAGGATTCAGGCAGCATAAAGGATATTTCAATAAATGCATTTATTAAAATGGTTAATACCATTTTAAATCGATTCACTAAGCCATCACATCATCGATTGACAATATGATGCTTGTAATTATGTCCATGGTATATATCTTCTTGCTATGAACATGAATACATATTTTGTCGTATGAATTGTTTGAAATGGAGTAGAAATGCGATTACAAACCCGCCCGAGAACACCCCGAACTTACCCTCGTTTCAAACTCGTGGAAATGGTGATTAAACATGCCTAGTGAGAATAAGTTGTTGAATTGCATCATCTAAATTCCTTCAATATGGAGGTTCTAACATGTCTACTTCATAGATTTGCATTTAAAACCCGTGCAACATTACAATAGCTTGAGTATAAAGTAATTATGATATTGTTAATTTTGTTGCCATATTAGAATCAAACAAAGCACATACAAGTGTGGTTGCTACTAACACAACTACAACTATGTGTTCAGTATATTGATGAAGGTTAGCGAACGATGGAGTCAAGAAGCCATCAAGTGTTATCATCAGATTCGCGAATGCATTTTAATTAAACCTTGCTTCTTTCACCATTGCTCAATGATTAGTATGAGGCTTTTAATTGTAAACATGTCTTTGATAAGTTACTATAGATTAGATATACCTATGTATATAATATGTATGTACATTACATAAACACAATTTAATGATGTGTTCTCACAGGGTGCATCCTATTATTGTCGGGCTTCTAAAGGCTCTCTGTACTATAAATTTCATGCATCATAGCATTTTGATGCTATTGCTATTGCTGCTGCACTAGTGCCTATCACTTCTAAGCAGCCATCGTTTGGCTTGCTTTTACTATCCTTCCCAGATCATTATGACCAAAGGAAATCAACAACTATAAGCTAATATTTATATTAATGATACTACTAAGTTGACATTATCACTAATTTTATCATCATCTCAACGATCACAAATTTCTAATTATCTTTTTAAGTATTAAATGGAACTAAAATCCCAATGAAGAAAGTACATTTGCAACATGCTTCGTGCGTATCTTCGTGCTTGATAGCATTACTACCTCCCGATGCCGGTGTAATAGTTGGTTAAAGAGATGAACCTATTTGGAAGCATGACAATAGTCGACCTAACTGAGCAAACAAATTATTGTCTCAAATGTTGATCATAACAATACCCTTTAACGCGATCAATGTCCTCAACAAGACAAACAAAAGCTTAAACAAAAGAAAGAAGAACCATGAGTATATTAGGAAAATCTAGTGGTGATCTTAGAGGATCAAGTTTGATCGTGGTAGTAGGTGAACCCTTGAATAGAACCATTTGTTAGACTGCGCTATCCGTCAGAGGCCATGGATGAGTACATCATTTTAGAAAGTATATATCAACAAGGTCGTATGGTTTCCAAGGTGATATCTAAAGATTGTCTCTATAGTTATAAGATTATTATTATTGTCATGTCGTTGTTATTTTTGATATCATTCTATGATGACGGTGGTGCCATGTTCTTACGCGAGTGAGAGTTTACGCTTGATTGCATTTTATTGATCGTGACGCCGCTATCAAAATTAGCCAGCCCATATATGGGTCTTTTTTTTCCTTTTTATCTTTATTCTAAATCTTTTCACTCAAAACAACCAAACCCTAATTTGTAATTGGAGCAAAAACAAAAAGCAAACGTGATCGATGGAAATTGATCGAGGTTCCAAAACATTTGAAATTAGAACATGTGGAAGTTTCAACAACGCTTCCAAATGAAAGATGGATTGTGTGAGGGCAATCTATTGTTAGATACTTGTAAAGGCTGGGATCAATCTAACAAAACTCACCATCGATGGCCAATTATATACATGTCCTCTTCTTCCCCGCGCATCCCTATTACTTAAATCACCTACCATCAATCATAATCTAAAGAAAAGAGCTTTAACACATGATTGGATACCTCTAACATAATTTTTTTCCATATAAATTACAATGAATCCAGATCAAACCAAACTCAAGTCTATCGTTTATAATCTAATTTCAGGCAACAAGAGTTCTTTTTTTTCTTCCTTAAAAGAGAAGGGAATGCAAGTGAGCATATCCAAACATGTAGCTCAAAATGAAAACTATGCACAAATAAGGTAAAGTTGTAAACTGTTATGTTGTTTATATAGTGGGTAGTGTTGAGAAAAGGTCCAAGGGATGGCTTTCACCTATTACAAAGACACGTAAGGAAGAGGCTAAAATCAAACTCTATTAAAGAAAAATTCAAAAGACTAAAACCTTAAGAAAATAATCGAAGTCTAGAGAAACTGGGACTTGTCCATCTCTCGGTAAAATATCCATTTTCAACTCTCTCTCTCACACACACACACACATTTGCCAAGTCTTCCGAGTTTATGGGTCCCATGAAACGCATATGGAACTTTATCCTTGTTTCTAGCTTATAAAGGACTCTAGCCTCCTGAAAAAAATTAAAAATATGTAAAATTTGCGAATTCTCATCAGATTTGATTTTCTTTATAATGTCTATAGAAACCAAACATATGGAAAATAATTTTCTTAGCATTTTTTTCCTTTCCTAATATTTTATGGTTTTTAAACTGAGCCTAAAGAGAAATTATTGCAGTAAAATAGTCTGTGACTTATTGTATTAGTTTCTTAGCTTATGGAGCATAAAATCTCAGATCGTTGATTTTTTTTTTACCACAACAGGTTGTCATCCCAATTGTCCCAACCATACGAGTCCCTAAATTTATGAAATTCGAGGAGCTTCACCTAATGGAACCCCTCTCTCTCCAACCCAAACATTTCAAGACGGCCCAAGGAATCAGAGGGATTCATCCACATCATGGATGAGAGACAAATTGTGGTGTCACTGCCGACATTCAAAGGTATAACTTCTGTAATTGTATTAAGTAAAAGATTGACTAGATTCGTCATTCGAAACAAGAAACCAGAATAAAGAGAAACCGATAATGCTTGCATAATAAACTAGTAGAAACCGGATTGTAAATCTCTCGGCGACAAGCAAGTGAGATATCATCATATATATTTTTCAATGAAAGAAATCATAACAACGAAAGCTCTAACTTACGACAACCCGGCTCCAAAACTTCTCTTAAAGAAAAAAATTCAAATAGACCAAAACCTTAAGAAAATACCAAGTCCAGAGGAAATCTAGGACTTGTCCATCTCTCGCAAATATCCATTTTCAACTCGTCTCTCTCTCACACACACATATTGGCTCTTCTAAGCGACCAAGTCTTCTGAGTTTATGAAAGTCCCATGAAATGCATATGGAACTTTAGAAGGCAGAGTGACCATCAGCTACTCTCAAGGACCTCAAAGGAGCTTTGGGATTAAAACTCTTGCACACTCCCATTGTTTTTCTTTTTGTTGCTTTAATAATAGCTGCATCAGATTCAGCTTTTTGAATATTTAGCATACATTGTTGATTTGTTCTCTATCATTTAATTGGTAAATGGTTTCAACTCATATGTGGTCCGAAATGCCTCAAGTAGAATTACTAAAGATTATGATCTTTATGCTTGCTAGCAAGGATGCCGAGATTTTGGCTTAGTGAGGCACATTCTTTGGTGCATTGCATTTTTTTTTGGTTTGCCTATTTGCTGATTTATCCCTTGTTTCTAGTTTATAAAGGGCTTCCTAGCCTCCTAGCCTCTAGCCCTTAATTTCTCTATAGAGCTTAAACTTTTTTCTTTCAAAAGTTGTTGAGTTAATTTTATTGTTTTGTTATTGTAGTTAATTTATCATTTGTATGTGCAGTGTTGTTATTTTATATTGCTCTGTCATTCCATTTGATAGATATGTTCTAATGTTAATGGATAATCATTGTTTATGGGTTTTTTTTTTCCTTGGCTAATTCATGATGCATAATTTGTGATGCCCTAAACTTGGGGTCCGCTTGACTACCTATATCAACCCGCGGAATACTGTGGAATGCTCCGTGACCCGACATTTTCACGAAAACAAGCGTAGTCTCCCTTTCAGACTGTGGAGCTCTACCCAAATACATAACTCGTAACACCGTCCCAAACAGTCCAATATATTCACAATATGAACAAGACACACTAAATTCATAAACAATACATCACCATACTACAACAACTATATCTCAATAGTTTTAAAAGAGCACAATTTACTCTTTATACAACATATATTAAAATTGTAAAAATCTAATACAGGCAGATATCGCCGCTCCAAGCCACAATCCGGGGCTTTTCTTCTAATCTCAGCCTCTAGACGAGCCGCCCTCGCACGCTCCTGCACCAGAAACAAAGGGTCCCGCACGACCGGTGAGCTAAAGCTCAGTAGGGAGAACGCCTCTACTGCTACCACCACCTAAGTCATAGCCGCAATGCTCCAAAATAAACACTCATCTCAAGCAAACGCATGATCCTACTCGAATGTCTACATGACCAACTCGCATCCCGAGTCCTCGACTCCACTTCCTCACACCTCGCCAAGCCTCTCGTATGCGAGAATTATTATATTATTAGTGGACAACCCCCGATAAATATATATATCAATTGGGCCGCCCTCGACGAGATTGATATATATTATTTGCTCAGGACTACCCTCCGATGAATATATATCAACCGGGCCGTCCGACTGCTGATATATTATTTAGTCTGACTACCCTCCGATCATTTTACATTATTAGACAACCTCCGAACCTTTTTCTGTGGGGATTTGTCTCACGCATCACTCTAAAACTTCTAAGGTCCAAAGGTATACGGAATGCATGTACGCCGGGCCTAATACGCCGAAACTACATGCAAATATATATAAGGCTTAATATATTTACATAAAAATATATCATACAACATGTTATGAAATTAGCATTTCAAACACCAAATTAGCTCACTGGCTAATAATTAAACACAAGCACTCGATTCGAATTACTTAACCAAACAAGGATAATTTTACTGAAATATATTCTTGGTTGTTTCCTCGTGAATAAGTGAAACCTCAAGGCCATTCCTAAAAGATCATGAAATCAACTGCCTACCTCTAGTGAACCCGAAATTCAAGGCCATTCGGCCCAACTAATCAAAGATTTACACTAAAACAAACCCTTTTACACATTGGGTCATGGAGCAGCCACTGCTGCCCATTTGTTTCTGTTAAAATTTTACCTTTTAATTCAAATACAATAATTGACCGATCAAACGGCTGGTCTCTACGCCCCAAACCAACGTAAATAATGGAAAACCCTTAAAATTCGGAATAAACGCAAGGTGGAGAAAATCCTACCTCTTGGAGTCAAAAACCTCGCAACCGGGTCCACGCTGTAGTCGCCCGCGCAGAACGCTTTCCTTCGTTCACTGAATCCAATCTCGTCCGATCGTCATATTTCTATATAAGACCCTCTCTCTAGAAGCTCTCTAACAATGGTAGCTACTGGATCTTCAAATTGCTCCCCCACGTTTTTGCTTTGGTTCATTTAAGGAGAAGATGCACTATTGGCTATTTTGGCATTTTATGACTTAAATCAAATTCCAAAATGCCCATTATGTCCCTCTCCATTTCCCGTAGATTTGATATTCTGCACTACTCGTCCATTTTCATCATCTCTGGCTCATACCACTTACATGAGTACATGCTATACGTAAGCCTTTCGCCGCATCAAAATCGATGACAAGACCAACCGCGATGCCTCGAAACGCGGTAAATTCCGACCGCCCTTAAAATTACAAAATTTACGTGGTTAATCAGATTTTTCGAGACCATTCCAACCGTGAACCGCTTGCCATCTGGAGATCTAGAGAATACCACGGATTTTTAATCGAAATTATAATTTTGTAATCGAAATTACCATTTGCCCTTATTCTTAAATTCGAAATTTCTTCGCCCATATAATTCATACTCTTATTGTAATTTTCATTACCACAACCATGTGAACTAATTTAATGGTAAAATTGAGATGCCCATTGCATACAGTTTTTTAAGTTAATATTTTTTTAGATCTACCTTTTATCCTTGAAATTCCATTAATCTGTTATAAATTTATTATCTTTTATGAGTTCATCAATCAGGGTTTTTTGGAAGCATCTCTTCTCTAATAATTTATGTTAAAAGGATATATGATGACTTATGGTTGTTGCTTGCAAATTGGGTTAATTTGTTGTAGAGGAATTGGATAGTTGAAGCACTAGACTTCTATTAGGCCCTATCTTGGAGTTGGGAAACAATTTCCATCAAATTTGATATTCTTGACTTCTTGTCAAATCTATTTCTTAATTCAGTAAGGCTTTGTTTGGAACTCAAAAAGTACTAAGGAAAGAAAATAGATAGGAAAAATGGAAGGAAATAAAATTTGAAAGGAAAATAAAAATAGGTTTAAAACTTAATAAACTAATTCTACATATATTTATTCAAACTCGCATTATTTATTTTTTTCTCTATTCTATAAGGATGAAAAATTAAAAATATGTAAAATTTGAGAAATTTTGATCAATTTGATTTTCTTTATAATTTTCATCAAGAACCAAACATGTTAAAATCATTTTTCTTAAGATGCTTTTTCCTTTTCCAGTATTTTCGTTCCAAATGAACTAAAAAGGGAAATTATTATTGCAACAGTTCAGATTATGTATTAAGCCTCTTAGCATATGAACATAAAATCTCAGCCTGTTGATTTTTTTTTATGTTGCAGGTTGCCATCCCAATTGTCCCAACTATACGAGTCCTAGTTACACTTACAAAATTTGAGGAGCTTAAAAGAAATTTAATAAATTAATTCTACATATTTATTCAAACTCAGACATTGCCTTCATTATATAAGGATTAAAAATTTTAAAAAATATGTAAACTTTTGAGGAATTTGATTGTATTTGATCCTTCTTTTATAATGTCTAATAAAGGGAAACCAAATATAAGAAAAATAATTTTTCTTAGCATTTTATTTTCACCTGTATTTTCTGTTCTAAACTAGAGCCTAAAGAGAAATTATTACGTAAAACAGGCTTAGACTACTGTATTGCTTCATTTATGAACATAAAATCTGCCTTTGTTGATTTTCAATTTTTTTATCAAGCAGTGTGTCACAACCTAATTGTCCCAACCATACGAGTCCTCTACTTACTTAAATTCAAGGAGCTTCAGCCTGCTGGAAGAGGTCTCAACTCTCTCTCCAAATTTCCCAGCCATTTCCAAGACGCCTGGCCCAAGGAATCGTAGAGGGATCATCGACATCATGGATTTGCATGGATGAGAGGCAACAGGGTGGCTGTACCGGCTTGCACATCTAGAAAGGTATAACTTATCTGAATTGTATTACAAAAGATTGACTAGATCTGTCATCATCTGAAAACAAGAAAATCAGGAGGATGGTTTATAATCTGGTTTTCGTCGAATCTCTTGTCATAGGTTGGCTTTAGCCGCGTGGTTGGTACCCCCTACTATAGGGATGATTCATACCGTAGTCTTATTTTTTACCATCTAGTCAGAAACTCAATAAACAACCGGGTTGTGGTCAAACTCAACTACTACTGACTATAGTTATAACCCTGCTTGTTGATTTGAAAATGACCCCAGCTTAATTATTTGAATATATTAATGGATATTATTTTTTATTTGATATTTTTTTTAATTTTGGTCCACCAATTTTCTATAATCTTTTTTTTTCTAAATTCATTTATAAAGCACATTCTATTAAACATGCTGTAAATCTCAAACTTTGCATAGATATGTTCCCATATGGATATGTTCAATCTAAAAGAATTGAAAGGGGAAATGTAACCAATACCGCCATAAAATCGAGAAAGAAAGACAACATTTATAAATTATAAAGACTCAACTCTAAACTCTCAAAACTGACATTCTATTATGCCAAAAGTACATTCTATTAAATGGTGAAAAGCCAAATTCAAACTGCTATTGAAAATATCTTACAATGTGAAGTAAATTCAAAAGAGAGTTATGATTCAAAATTCCTCCTTGTTTTTGTCGCATCTCCTTCACCATCTAAAAGCCGCTTAATGAATTGTTTCCATTGAATAATCCACCTCAAATTCACACTACAAAATACAAAATGATAAATAAAAACTTCGTCAGAAAGTTAAAGCTCCTCTCGTGATTTATCCGAAAGCCGACAATCCCGCTTGCAACTAACTTCCGATTTTGCTCATCACCCGAGCAAATTTTTAGAAGTCAATTAACACTCGCCCTAATGCAATGATTATCGCATTATATATATATATATATATATATATATATATATATATATATATATATATATATATATATATATATATATATATATATATATATATATATATATATATATATATATTTGATAGGCAACATAAAATATTGTATTGCAATAAATAAACGTAAGCTAATCCATATTTTAAAATTATATTCATTGACACATTTTCCTTGATTCCCACTCCTGCCTCATATCATCAAAAGAAGCCGTGGTTCAATTGGTGTTTTTTCTTTTTTCTTTTGTTATTTACTGCTTGTACTAAAAAGTGGCTCTCTCTGTAATAACCCACATCCTTGTTTTCAACATTTTTCATTCCAGATTCAAGTTTTTCAATCCAAATCACCATTTTCTCAGAGTATTTCAATCCAAATCTCACACTTTGGGCACAAGATAGTGATTACGTAGTGTGCATATGTCAAGTTCAATATACACCAATAATAATACATTAAGTATACAAAAGAAGACAAGAGCAGAAGAGTCAATAAAAACATTACTTATGATAGAGAAAATCAGACCTTCCGGGTCAGCTAAGAGCAGAATGAGATCATCTAAGAAATGATCGTGTTTTTAATTAATCACAATATGTTCTCGCCACAAACAAGAAAAAGTGAAATTAGAACCCCAAGTAAAATTGCTTTGTGCCTTATTATCAGACCTAACAAATATGGAAGTAAATCAACTAATTCATGTATCGTTCAAATAATGGAAATGCATTCTCGTCATATCGAATATTAACTCATCACTCGCATATTTTTCTCAAAATTCTCCGTCTCTAGTTATTTATGGAGGTCAAAGTAACCGAAACAAAGATGTAGCCCCTTTTTCAATGTCTCCAAAGAAAAACCGGCAAATTTGAATCAGATCCGCAGGGACAATCCAAACCCCGTTTCTTCCAATGTAAAAGGACCTTTTGAGCAAAAGCCCACATTAACTAACACCAACGATGCAGAGGTTTTAATGCTTAGTCACAATTTTATCTGCACCCAAAATTAAGCTTCTTGGCAGATGCTAACGAGGAACTAAGTCTGCTACCAAAGGCCTCACAGAAAGGTAAAACTATTCTCATTCACCTCACCCATTCATGAGAATTTGTAATCTGAAGTAGATGTTCAATGCTATTACATTCCCAATAAATGAGCTTATGAATATGTTGCATGCTACTCATATTTTATGTTTATTATAGCTGATCTAGCTACTTCAATTGCTCTAGTAGAGGCATCACACGTAAATCAAGAAGCGCATGGAGAAAGATGTCATGAAGTGGGAAAGATAAAGACAAAATGTCGAAAGCAAAACCAGAAGCAATAGACAAAACTCGCGGAGACTAAGCACCACATTATGCTTGTTCGTTGTTTTCTGATCTTCCTCTCCTTGTTCGAACTTAGACAATCGAAAAAAGCTTATCGAAAAGGAATAGGGGTCGATCGATCATGATTAACATGACAAAGTATGTAAAAAGTGCAAAACAAATTGGCTACCAGATTACTTTATCAACCTTCTTTACAAAGTAGAATTTTAGCACTACCGGTCCTAACCAATTCCTTTTCTAATCTCGCCATTGACAAAGAAGTTCAAAGGCCTAATGATAGACTTTCAGGTTTGTCTAAATTATAATCTAGTTATCTTTGTTATAGTTCTTTCACCTTCCCCCTCATCAATGTACTATATTTCAGGCCCTTAGACAAAAGATCCAAGATGAGTAATGGAGGTTGTGGAGAGAAGGTCACACAGGTTAGTCTCAGAACCTCAAAGAATTAAAAAAAGACCTCAAATTAATTGTCTTTTCTAGGAGTTTAGCTCTCAATGATCAAGATTCCTTAACTCACACCTTGTGTTGTGATTTTCATGATTGAACAATTAATCGAACCACACTGCATTTAAGGGGTGAGTCTCGAACCCTCCATTAGAATTCCTTGAGCTATAAATGGATATGGTTGTTATCATAATCGTGACAAGATTCAATGACTTCTAGACACAACCTGATGTGAAAACCTGATAATACAGCAAATTCTCTCCGTAATATGCACGTAAAGTTTTCACTAAGGGGCTTCATTAATTGGAATTAAAAACCAATTGCATTGGTCTAATTGAGGTTATCGGCTTTAATAAATCATATACCGGCCGGTGGGCCGAGTTCCGCCTCGCCCGGCAGTGAGGGCCCGTGGGCTCCGAATCCTGCTTTATGGAAGTTTCAAGTCCCCTCCCAAACCCCAAGGATACATTTTCTATCACACAATGCGTATTTCTCTCATACCGCTTTCTCTCGAGAGCGATCCAACTTCATGCAAAGCGCTTTCAAAGCGGTTGGGCCTGGGAGAAGATCTCGATCTCGAGATCGGCTTCTCTTTACGCCTTCACGGGCCTGCATCAACAAAGAAAGAGACATGGATTCCAAAGGTATGTAATTTACAAGGTTTTTTCCATTAAATGATGTTTGTGTTCTTCCACTGATTCAGTTGTTAGAAATTGTATCCTGCGCTTGGCATCGACAACCATGATTTAGAACTCAAAAGTATACCTGAGAAATTTTTTTGGGTTTTATAGTAACTGACATCATCCACCCCTTGATTTTTTCTATACATCCAAAATTAAATTTTTTTACATACTTGGAATCTACACCCATTTGAGATTCCACAACTGGTGGCACGTCATTTAAACCACAAGACGCACGCCCATCGCCGCCTTTCACGCGCCACGCCGCACCCTCGATCCACGCCGATCAATTCGGGCTGATGACGCTCATAATGACGCCATCCCGACCCACAAGAACCGACCCGGCCGAACCGACGCCATCTGGAATCACAGAGCCGACCGGTCGCAGCTGGCGCCGGACGCTGCCGATGACGGGCCGCTGACGCGGCCGCCGACGCTGGGCTACCAAACCTGCCAGAATCTGACCGGATATCGACCCGACCCGGCCACCACAAACCCGAATCGGCCACCGATCTTCGAACGGCTAACTGGCCAATGGGTCAATACAAACTCCGACCGGCCACCCGCCAACCGGCCAACGGCCAACTAATTCCTGGCCACACATGCACCGTGACTACACGCTGCCGCCACGCGCCTTCCACACGCGCCGAACCTTCGTATGCCGTGAGGCGCCGTGGGAGGGAATTCTTCTTGGGGCAATTTTGATACCTACGCATTCAGACGTAAATTCTCTACAATTCGTATATCGACTTCAAAGATATTCGGGGCTTTTAAAGATATGAAATGCGATAGAACCAATGTAAGTCAGATATTAGGTATTTTTCTTCACGTATTTTCGTATTTCATGGTTTTTGGAAATACATACAGAAGCACATGAATATCACCGCATAAGGGTCGTAGAATCTAAAAGCATCGACTATTAATAAATTGAACATTATAATCGCATTATATATATTGAATGTGATACATTGTTTATATCTCGTATGAGTGATTTTCATGATTCAACTGAAGTCTGGACCACTAAAGTGGCACACTTGATTGGATTTGAGAAATATCACTCTATATCAGGGGATGTCTCATGTTTTATTACGTGGTCATACTCCCAAAGGAGGTGATCAGTGTTAGTTCACTGAGGACATGATGGCATGCAATGAGAAATGACTGACCTATGGGTTCATACACCCAAAGGTGATTTCACGGGGCGACAATACGCTCTCGCCGCCGCTTATCATGTGGAGAATGTACAACTACATGTCATATCCTCTCGCCTAAAGGTGATTATGATGATGTATGTAATTCTCTCTGCATTTAGTATTCACATGATGTCGATTTCAGATCATGGTTTATTTTTCAAATCTAATTTTTCTCACAAGGAATGAGAATTCCATTTCAATAGATCCCATCGGATTGAATTTTAAGAAATGCAAAGAGGACTTTCGCTTGGAATGGAGTCACATGTTCACATGACGCTTACAATGGATAGTTTGCCAGATATCACATCCTCTGGGGCATCGAAGTCGAAACCGACTTTGCTAATTGGAGAGGAGCAATAGGATTTGCTTGTCGACAATGAAGAAATCCATACAAGAACATTTTGAAAGCGTGGCTTACCAAGTAGGACTGCATCGCTTAAGGAAATGATGGCAATATAGAGGCAACTTTAAATCGAAGCTTCATCCAACAGCCGAGGCTTGAACACTTTCAAAAGCCTCTTCAACATGAAGTAAGGATACACAAATTCGGGGTTAGGGGATTATGTCCGTGGATGGGGTGTAATCTAAAGGCTTAAGCTCCAAGCTCTTAATGTTACCATTCCGATGCTTTATCAGGCATCAAGCCCTCGAACACCTTCCACCTCGATTTTGGATTATAAAGAGCAACTACAATTCCCAAGATGAAACTCGTCAAGAATGACTCGAGAAGAAGGGTGGTGGCAAGAGGAAGAGAAGCTTAAGAAGGATAAAGAGCATGTGGCCTATATGCTGCTAGTTCCCATAAGAGAAAGAATAAGAAGTTCAAAAGCTCGAACTCAAAAGGTGCTCAAGAAACTATATCTACCAATCCGACAATATGGGTCCAAAGAAGACATTCTTGAAAAAGGATAGTGATCGTTTTCTGCAGCAGCTAGTAAAGGTCACATGAAGAAGGACTCCAGGTAAAACTGCTTCGATGTCCAAGCGCGGCTTACTGCAATGATTCTTTAATACTTGTTCAGAATCCAACCTATCCAAGCAACCACATCCACTTCGTGTGGTTTCGAGCAGCGGAGCAACTAATCATGTTGCATTTACCATACAGGATTCATAAACCGAGGAAGCCAAACAAGGATGAATCAAAGTTTGCACTGTGGGAAATAAATTCAGAAGGTCAAGTCATGTTCGTGGGATGTAATCTAATTTTAGATTCCGGTTTTAAGTTGATGCTGAAAGATTACATTTTGGCGTATTCCTTCTTTTAGAAGGAATTTAGTTTCGCATCATGTCTGGATTCATATGATTATTCTTTGGAAATTAAGAGCAATATTATTTCATGTATTTCTTAATTCAAATAAGGTTTGGTACCTGGGCTATACGTCCAACGGATTATATGATTAAGTTTATCTCCGATGACATATACGTGGCTTATACAGCTGAAAAGGTTGTTTCAAAAAGACCACTACCTAAGGATGAGTCTTATGATTATGGCATAAACGATTCTCGCTATATCTCTACAAGGATGTAGTAGAAAGGCTAATAAAGACTAATATCCTACCCGCCTTAAAATGACTTGTAGATATGTAGACCGTTGTAGGGGTAAAATGACCAAGATAAGAAAAGAAAAACTGCAAATCTCGTAGTTCCGACTATTGGAAGTCATTCACACCGATGGCTGACCTTACGTGGGCAACCTTGCAGAGAAACTTATTTCATCACATTTATCGATGACTATTCTCGATATGGTTATTTGTACTGATAAAGAAAAGTCTCAGTCCCACAAGTTCAGATTTTTCGCATCGGGTCGAAACAATCAGAAAAAGCCTATAAAGGTTGTTAGATCCACCGAGAGGTGGAGAGTATTATGGTAAACATGGCATGGCGATGTACCTTAAAGGGCCATTCGCTAATACTTTAGAGGACTTCGATAAATGGTACATTTTACTATACCAGAGTCCCAGCAAAATGGTATAGCCGAAAGGCGCAATCAGACTTTTTATGGAAATGGTATGAAAGATATGTGGACAAATTTACCCTAGCTTACAAGGAAGCTTTTGAAACAACTTTGTACATTTTGAATCGTGTACCTACGAAAGTCTGCTCCATCAATTCTTTCTTTAGTTACGGACCCGGCGAAAGCCTAGCTTAAACCATCTTGCCTGGGATGTCCGCAGTAAAGATATATAATCCAACATTAAGTAAGTCGGGACTCCTAAACCACCAGGTGCTATTTCAGATTTTACCCTGAACATTCAAAGGACATCTGCCTCTATAATCCCAACGAGGCACAAGAATTGTGGAATCACGCATGTACCTAAGCTGGAAATACGCAATAAGAAAATTTCGTCACGTACTATCAAGGAGCTTATAGTGGTTTGAGAATGGTATCTCAGATTCTCCCATACAAATAATTGTGCAACTCCCACATACCATATCAACCCGTTGGTAACTGGGGTGGATCCCACACTGGTGACACCCTAATGAAGTTCATCAAGGCTCAAAAAGTAATGTGGCTATTACTACCCAGCATGAGATCCACTAGGGAGAGACGCATCAGCCATACCACCCACTATTTAGTCTATATGAGAGCAAGACTACGTATACTCCAGCTTCAGATCGATCCAATAACTTATGAGGAAGTCGTTGGCCCTCGCCGAACTCGTGTGGTTGATGCAACGAGAGATGAAATTCAATCTATTAGGCATAATGGAGTTCGGGAACTTATCACCAATTGAGGGTCATAGACCCATTGGGTCAGAAATAAGTGTATAAGACTAAAAGGACCATAAAGGAAAGATCGAGAAGTTTAAAGCCAGACTGCAGGCCAAAGGTTTCACTTTCGTAAGGAGCAGACTATGAATCAACTTTTCTCCGGGCCTCTTCTAAAGATTCTTTCTTGAGTGATCAAGCAGGCATTAGTTGCCTTCCATTTTAGATATGGGTTACACCGCATGGATGTTAAAACCGCTCTTCTCAATGGAGACCTTACTCTGTTAAGTTCATATGATGCAACCCGGCACTTGTGCAAATGATTCAGTAAACTCAGCGTAGACTGAAAAAGTCTATTTATGGTCTCAAGCAAGCTTCACAATGGTACTAAGTTTCATAAAGGTTATGAGCTTCATATGGTTTTCATGAGAACAAAGTAGATCAATGTATATACCGCAAGGTCATGGGAGGAAATTCATTTTCTAATACTCTATGTGGATGATATCTCAGTTATAGCAAGGACCTTTGTTTCATCGCATGGCATGTTTAATGTCACAAATAACTTTGATATGAAGGACCTCGTGAAGCGCCTTTTCATCTCTGTGCACAGATTCATAGGGATCGTTTTGGCAGACTATCGGGTTTATCTCGTGAGGCATATGTTGGATCGTGTTTAGAAAGATTCAACATGCAACTATATGTCAGAATTGCCTCGCTCTGTAAAGGTGATGTTTCTAGCTCATCAAGCAATAGTCCTCATTCCCGACATAAGAGAAAGCCCAAATGAAGAATATACCTTATGCTAGTGCACTGGGAGTATTATGCATGCTCAAGTATGCACTAGCCCTCGACATTACCTTTGCAATGTGACTTCTAGCGTGATATCACAAACCCAGACATGATCACTGGTTGCTGCCAAGAAGGTTAGCGAGGTACTTAAAGAGGACAAAAGACTATATGTTGATTTGGCTAAACATGTTCAGACCTACAAATTAGTCAGGGTATTCGAGATTCTGACTTTGCCGGGTCACGTGGATGAAAAGAAGTCAACAACTCGGGTTATATCTTAAGTTAGTGTGAGGTGCAAAAGATCATGGAAAAGTGAGAACAGAAATTAATTGCATCCTCTACTCATGTAAGCGGAGTTTGTAGCATGCTTTTCAGCAACTACTTCAAGCACTTGGTTCAAACCTAATTAAGGAGTTAACCGTGTTTGATTTCCTTGTGGATAGCTCATACAGCTTGTATTAGATACAAAATAAGACTCAAGAAGGTTGTTTATTAACAACAACAAGAGGTCTCAAGGGGTTTAACACATGGAGGTCAAACACTCAACATAAAGTAAAGTTCAAAATCTGACGCCAGAAGGGAACACATATCAATCCAGATGATATGATTGCAGATCCGCTTTAACCAAAGGCCTTCATTTCAGGTATTTGAACGACATGTCATTAACATGGCTTAGAGTATCATGATATCGGAATTGTAGCTGAGCTATTAAGTTTTATTACTCTAATAAAGGTTCAATCTAATTACATTGTATTTTGTATCTGAATATAGTATCAACTCCTTTACATTCAATAAGGTATTTGTGAATGTAGGTTTACTCTAGTTGAGTACATATAACTGTTGAAAATATCAAGGCATTGTAAACCTTGAATAAAGGCTATGGGGCATTCTCGAATTAGCCTCAATAGCGATATTTTGTTATTATTAGCAAAGTTACCTATCAGTAACATATATGTTGTGTTCGTTGAACCATAATGGATATTCTCCGCATTAACACTAGGTTTGTGATTAATTCCTAAGGAGAGAGAATTTGGACTAACAAAATGATAACACACATATGAAGTATCACCATTATGAGGTATTGTCCATTTAAACACACTACCATATCAACCATATCGCAAATGAAAAGACTCATGACTATGGAAGGGCTGTAAGGAGACATGCAATTACCATGATCTCAGTTGTTCGAGACTTTGCTGGATGGGATCGACTATTAAGAATAAATCTCAGACCAATATAAGGTGCGCACACGCTTTGTTTCAATTAATATCGCCTATGGGAATGTAAAGTTTTCATTAAGTGGGCTTCATTAATTGGAATTCAAAACTGAATTAAGATTTGGTCTAATTAAGGAGGTTATCGGGCTTCTTAATAAATCATATGGGCTGGCTGGTGTGGTCGAGTCTCGACCCTACCTGCTATGAGAGGCCCGTATTCAACTCTATTTATGAAAAGTTCTCAAAGCCTTCCCAAACCCGGCTGATACATTTTCATCACATAATGCGACATTTCTCTCATACTCGCTTTTCGGTAAAAGGATTCCAACTTACAAGCGTCAGCAATGCTCGGGAGAAGATCTCAGATCTGAGATCTACTTCTCAAGTGTTCTTCATCGCCCGCATCAACAAAGAAAGAGACACATGGATTCCAAAGGTATAATTTATGCATTAAATGATGTTTGTGTTCTTCCATGGCATCTAGGTTGTTAAATTGTGATCCTGTGCAATGCATCAAGAAGGAGATTTATAGAGATAGTATCGAACCACAAAGTGGGGAACATTTATCAGGTAATGTGACAGCAAAATGTGTCTGCATAGTCCCATCTCCAATCGTGACACTGAAAAGGACAGAAAGAGGGGAGGATACAGATAAAGAGCAGCAGCAAAGTAGTCAGTGAGCAGGACTGGTATTAGAGGAAACAACAACAACAACACACAAAAAAGATGGATAGAAAGAAAAAGGAAGAAACAGAGAAAAGGATGGCGTGTTTCGGTCTTTTATGATGTTAAATTTGTCTAATGTTAGTCAGCCAGGCACGTGCAATTGAAAGCTATTATATATTCCATCCTCTCTTTTACTAGAATTATTTAACCAATAAAACACAATTTTTGCAGACACTGCAGTTCAGCCCAATCATGATAAATGAACACAAAAACCCCTAATCATCAGGAACCAGAGCTGATTGATCCCCTGTACACAACACATCCCAGGCACTACGACCAATTGCTCAAGTGCTAATTACTTGACTTCTTTCATGTAAATGGTACAGGATTTCTGATTGAATTTTCTGTTGATGGATAGGTGCCTGAATGCATTGATGTTGGAATAAATTATGGGTTATAACTGGAGATAAGATAGAGACTGCACAAGTGAGTTGGGTATGGTTAGTGGATAATGATCTTCATATCAATAGATGTTGAAGCATAATGGCCATAATTATTTACTATGTTCAATTTTGTACTTAATGTAGTTTGCTTGGACAAGGAATGAAGCAAATAATAACCAATTTAGAAACCTCAGCAATTAAAGCACTAGAGAGAGTAGGGGATTTTTAATTACAGACCAGAAAATCATAAAAAGGAGTATCATATTCATAGAAGAAACAGCAGCACTAACTCATTCAAAACGGAATATAAATTACATGGACCTTAAAAATAAAAATAAAATAGAAAAATAAGGTCTTGATTCTGAAACTTAGAAATCAATGACATGGATTCTTTTGTCTTATATTGAAAGGGAAAGTGACTACAGAGCAAAGGCCAAATTTAGTAACCCCTGACTTACCTGATAAAAATTTCCTTCATTTCCATCAATTTAAAATATGGTAAATATGTGTATATTTTTAATCACAAACTTTATTGACCCCTGTTATAATTTTCATATATCATAAGTCATTTTTCTAGTAGTGTCATACTTTTGAACTTTCAAAAATAATATGAAAATTAAAAAAATCTAAAAAATAGTTTGAAAAATAATCCGAATAATTATGTAGTTTTCTCCACATCATCATTCAAGCTTGAAATTTGCTTTTGGTATAAGAGTCCAAAATAGATAAACTCATCATAAAAATTTGGTTTCTTCCCCACAATGCCAAACACCATTTTGAAGCAGATATTCTTTCATTTTTCCTTATTACAAGTTAATGGTTTGTGCATTCAGTCATTTTCGTAGTCATTGGTCGGTGAGTAACAATGGAGGCTGCCGCCCCGCATTTGATTTTTCAATGAGGTGGCCTGGTCAGAATTTTTTCATTTTTGTCAGATAGAGAGAAGGGAAACAGTGACATCATGGGATGAGTCCCGCTTTGGTAGTAGGTGGGGTTTGTTATTGTTAGTGCTAAAGGAGGCTTAATAGTTTCCATTAGGAGAATGCTGTTATACTAAAAGCAAGAATGAAATGTCATGTTTCAATATTTCACAGGTGTATGGTCCAGTATGTGATCCATTTTTCCAAATATAATCCTCTTTTTTTTACTATTTGCTTTAATTTTGATCCTTCATAATGATGTGTAAGATTGACATATATTCACTATTGAAAATGGGAGATTTTATTTCCATAATGATGTGTGGAAGATTTATACACATTCACTATTGAAAATATAGATTTTAAATAATTTGGTGCTATTATTTATATAGAGAAAATATTCGCTAATTCAAATTTAATTATTACTTGTAAATAGGTTATATCTTCAGCCTTCATGTTTATAGAATGATCCTTTGAGCTAGGTAGTTTCAATTTTTATGGTGTTTATTTTAAAAATCTGTAATTCATTTGTTTCCATCAATGGGCTTCTAATCCAATGATTGGGAATGGCCAAACTGACAAATCTCTGCTACAATTTTTAACATATTTTTTATTATTAAACACTAACTTATCACAATCCCTGATTTTATTCTTTGACATAGAGATATTGCATTTCATAATATTTTTAAGTGTAGTTTAGTTTTTTATAAATAAATATTTTTCAACTTAATGCAATGAAATAGAACATTTTTCAACACTACATTTTTCCAGACCTATTATTTTTTATGATGTTTTATAAAACATATCTTAATTGTTTTATGATAATTTTTACTATTTTAAAGCGTGTTAGGAAAATAAAGATATTAAAATGATTAGCAGTTTTTTACTTCTGCCTATTCATCAATTTAATAGTTTTAAGGTTAATTTTTTTAAACCGCACTTGAAACTTAAATTTGAAAAGTGGACTGTCTGCACTCTCCACTTTGATTTATAATAAAGAATTGAAATTATAATAAAGCAAAGCCTAGCTATATTATTATAACAAACAAAAACATAAGGAATCTCAGCCGAACTGCCTATTGCCTCTTCCATTCAAGCCCAACCCACCGCACCACGGATCGTTCCTCCGGCCGCTTGGTCTCCCAGAGAAAGTCTAGGGTTAGAAATCCAAGAAACTCCACTCACCATCGCGGCATCGGCTAGGATTACAAAACTGGTTCATCTTGGTAAGAATGTGAAAAAGTTTTGATTTTTAGTTATTTTCAAGACGAATCTCAGATTTCTCTTACAAAAGTTGATTTTTGTTGTTGTAATAGGTAAAAATGGAGTCTGAATATACTGAATCGGCTTTTTTTTCTTCTCTAAGAAGACCGAGTTGACTCCGGAATCTCAAATGAAACACTGACTGGCGCGGCCCCACCTCGGCCGAGTTTTTGAATCCTGCAGTCCTGACTCAACTCAAATACTCTTCTCCTATCCATTTCTTGAGCTCCCTTCTTTTAGTTTCTTCTTATTGCTGCTTTGTTTCCTTCCCTTCTGTTTTTCAACAAAACCAAATTCCAAAAAACCCCACCAGTTCTCGTTTTTTGGTCACACTGCATCAAATTATAAGCTTTTCCCTTCTGTTTTTTCTCATTTCCCTTCTGTTTTCCAACAAAACCAAATTCCAAAAAAAAAAAAAAAATACCCGTCTGTTCTCGTTTTGGTCACACAGCATCAATTGTTATGACTTTTCCTACTTCCCAATTGTTTTCCCAAACTGAAATCCAAGTAACAGAGACGAAATGACAGAGATCGTTTGTGCCTTTGCTGGGAAAGTTTCAGAGTACTTGGTTGCCCCTATTGGACGCCAGCTCGGTTATCTGTTTTGCTACCACAGCCATGCTGAAAAAATTTACATCTAAGGTGTCTACTGCCGTTTTTGTGGTACTGTTAATCCAACTTTTCCTATATGTTTGCCCCATTTTTACTTTGGCGAATTCTTGGACATCTTTTATCAGTATTGTAAGATCACCCAACTTAGTTTCTTCATTATAAATTGTTTATATCTTTTCAAACCTAAAGCTTGCTGCTGCTTTCAGTTTATATTTCTCTATTTCCAAGTTGGAATGTAGGGATCCAAGAAACACTTTTAGTATTGGTTTATATATCTCATCTACTACAATAATTTACATCTAAGGCTCCATTGTCGTTTGTAGTTATATTTTCTGACACAAAAACTTGAACTTTGTTCTTGGATGTTGTTTAGAATACATAAGATATTGATTGGTTATTAACAGCAGATATACATGTATATACCTCTATTGCTGTTGCAATAAATGAACTTTCTCTTCCCATAGTGGTATTGGAGGTCCCCTATGATTGTGGAAGGCCATATGGACTTTGTTGTGCGACACTTTTTTTTTTCGTATTTATATACAAGAAAAAAGAAATAATGAGAGAAATCCACATTCTATAGGGATCGGTAAGTAGTTGGCTACAGATATTTCAATAGATTTATTAGAAATGGTTAATACCATTTTAATTGATCTGTCAGTTTTCATCACATCATCAGATTGACAATAAGGATGCTTGTAGTTATGTCCATGGTATCTATATCTTCTTTGCCATAAACATGATTACATATTTTGTCGTATGAATTGTTTGAAATGAGCAGGGAAATGCCATTAAACCCAATTATAGAACAATTCTTAAAATTACCTTGTATTCAAACTCGTGAAATGGTGACTAAACATGCCTAGTGAGAATAAGTTGCTGAACTGTCGCATCACCTTCAATATGGAGGTTCTAACATGTCTACTCTTAGATTTGCATTTAAACTCCAGGTGTCATGCCAGCTTTGGAGTATAAAGTAATTATGATATTGTTAATTTAAATAAACATATTAGGAATCAAACGAAGCATATATAAACGTGGTTGCTACTAACACAACTACAACTATGTAAGTTCAGTATATCGGATGAAGTTAAGTTAGGCCAAAACGATGGAGTTGTAGTCATTGTTGTAACTCATTGTGATTTGCGGATGCATTTTAATTAAACCTTGCTTCTTTTTGACCAATGAATAGTATGAGGCCATTAATTGTAAACCTAAAACTTTGATAAGTTGATATAGATTAGATATACCTATGTATATAATATGTATGTACATTACATAAACACAATTTACTGATGTGTTCTTGTTGTGGTGGTATCCTATTATTGTCGGGTTTAGTGCTGTACTATAAATTTCATGCATGATAGCTTGATGCTATTACATCGTTGCTACTAGCGCCTATCACCGCCTCGTTACTATATCATTCATTATTCATACCATCCTTCCTTCAGATTATGACCAGTGGAACCAACAACTATAAGCTAATATTTATATTACTGATACTACTAAGTTGGCACTATCACTAATTTTATCATCATCTCAACGATCACAACTTCTAATTATCTTTTTAAGTATTAAATGGAACTAAAACTCCCAATGAAGACATGCTTGTGCAAATCTTTCAAAGCTTGATAGCATTATTACCCTCCTAATGCCGAGTGTGGTCAGCTTGGTTGTAGATGAAACCTATTTGGAAGCATGACAACACTGACCTAATTTGATAAACAATTATTGTCCCAAATGTCGAATGGCACACACTTAACGCCGATCAATGTCACACCCAAATGTTGAATAAAGAGAGAGTAATCATGGTGGTATAGAGAAACCAGAAGAGATCCAGAGATCAAGTTATCAGAACCTGAATAAATTGATCATACTTTGCATCATTATCAGATGTCGGATGAGTGTTGTTTATCAGGTATACAACGAATGCAGCAGAGTCGCAAGGGTGATACATTCCAAAGATCGTTTCTATAGTTGTGAGATTATTATCTGTTGTTGTTATTTTGATATCATTATAATGATGATGGTGGTGCCATACTCTACGCGGAGAGTTTAGCTGGGCTTGATTTGCATTTATTGATCATCGTCAAGCATCATATCAAAATTGGGGCCAGCCCATATAATGGGTCCTTTTTTTTTTTATTTTTATTCTAAATCTTTCACTCAAAAACAACCATACCCTGTTAATTTGGAGCAAAAGAGAAAAGCAAACGTGAGGGATGGAAATTGATCGGGAGGGGTGCCAAACATTTTGAAATTAGAACATGTGGTTTTAACGCTTCAAATGAAAGTTATGGATTCTCATGTAGAGGCAATCTATTGTTAGACATTTGTGTAGGTGGTCAGATCAATCTTAATGGAAAACTCTAAGGATCAAGATGACCAATTGTACATGCCCTTCTTCTGCCAGTATCCTCTATTACTTAAATCACCACGCCAACTCATAATCTTAGTAACAAAAGAGAGAATCTCGTGAGTACCTCGAGCTGGATGTGTAAGGTCGGGTAGTCTACCATCCACCTTACTTGGGTTACCTGGGTGCCAAGCCAAATCATGGAGGCTCGACAGAATAAGAGAGAATTCAAGAAGACTAGCTATGGGAAGATAATCTACATTTGTGTGGTGGTAGGATGATTTTAATTCTGAGTAATATTAGCATTCCCATTTATTTCTTATGTCCTTATTCCCTATCCCCTTAGATTGGTTAGAATGAGATTTAAACGGATTCAAAGGAGATTTTTATGGGGAGGAAGCATACTAGAAAGAAGACCTCACTTAGTAAACTGGGAGGTGGTTTGTCGAGACAAAACGAGTGGAGGACTAGGGATTAAGAAATTGTCTATTCTTAATAAGGCCCTTCTTTGTAAATGGAGTCAAGGCTATGCAGAAACAAATGCCTTTGGAATATTTTAATTAGAGTTGGCATGGAGAGGATCAAGGTGGTCAGGTACCAAATGGTGAGGGTCAAGCATGGAGTTGATGTTTGAAAGAACTTAGGAAAAGGATGGAGCCGGTGGTTGGAAAAATGGTATTTGAGGTGGCAATGGAAGCAGGCTGGGAAGGATAAGTGGGTGTGGTTCAATGGCTTTCAGGTGAGTTTCCTCAACTGCTTGTTGTTGTCGTCACAAAAGACGCTTGTGATTAAAGAGATGTGGAGCTTGGATCGAGGAGGAGATGTCGAACTCTTTGTCGAGACCTCTTCAATGATTGGAATCGAGGAAGTAAACAATTTTTTACTTGCCTTAGCCGAATCCAAAGTGCAACCAAAGCTGAGGACATGTGAGATGGTGGAAGAAAAATGGGCTATTCTCTATCAAGTCCATGTTTAAAGTGTCAGATTCTCTCCTATGGTTATTTTCAAGAAACATCATTTGCGCGTTAGATACAACTGAATATGCTTGCTGGGAGGCAACATAAAGGCCTCAACTCTCGACTCGCATTTAGAAGAGAGGAAGACCCTCACACATATGCTTTCGTAAAGCAAAAAGAAGAAACAATAGACCATCTTTTGCTCACTAAGGTAACAAGGGTTTTAAGGACATCTTCTTTTTTGGTGTTCATTTGGTCCTTCCTAGTTTTGTCTTTACAAACTTTGAAGGTGGAGGGTCTTTGTAGGAAAAAAAAGAAAGGATGTGGAGGGTCGAGTTTTTATGTTCCTTGGACTATATATGGAGTTAGAAACAAAATTAAGCTAAGATGCGTATTTGTCTATCCGTAGGTTAAAGTCCTCTTTTGTATTTCCTCTGGTCGAGACTATGTTATGCATTAAAGAGGGCACTACATCAGCTTATTGAGTTCAACTTTCTCTCTGCCTCTCACACACACAATACTGGGTTCTTCTAACTTAATTTCCCAAGTCTTCTCGAGTTTATGAAGGTCCCATGAAAGCATATGGAACTTAGAAGGCAGAGTGACCATCATCTACTCAAGGATCCGAGAGTGAGCTGGGGTTTAAGCCTATACTGTTTGATCGATGACTCGGGGCCTTAATTTCGCAGACACCTCCATTGTTTTTCTTTTTACCGCTTTTTAATAATATTGCGCACTTCGCCTTTTGAATATTTAGCATACGTTAGTTGATCTGTTTCCATCATTTAATGGGCAAATGGTTTCCAACTCGCTCTCTCGTGGTCCGGGAGATAGCTGCCTTAGGTAGAATTCAACTGCATAATGGTTTCTATGTCAGCAAAGGATGCCGATATTTTGGCTTAAAGAGTACACACTGGTATTGCATTTTTTGGGTTTGCGCTTTTCCCGATTTATCTTTTGTTTCTAGTTTCTATAAAGGACTTCCTAGCTTCCTATAGCCCTTAATTTCTAGAGCTAAATTTTCAAAAGTTGGTTGAGTTAATTTTATTGTTTTGATCCATTAATAAATATCAATATTCGTATACAAATATATATATATATATATATATATATATGTATATATATATAAATATAAACATATCTTATATAAAGATAAAGAATAAATATTCCAAGAGTCAAAAAATTTGTTGTAAACCTTATAGATCCTCCAATTGTTGATTGTTTATGCGTTGATGAGAAATAAATTACCATCTCGCCATTAATATTTTCATTTGAATACTTGGATGACATGCTACTACCTTTCCCCCGACGATGAGTTTTTCATTCTTCAATTGTAAATATGGTTTCACAACTACTTCATATATTTTCTTTTTGTTTTTAGATAAGAGGTGCCATCATTTGATAGATATGTTCTAATGTTAGTAATGGATAATCATTGGTTATGGTACTTTTTTTCTCGACTAATTCAGCGGATGCATATTTCATACTCTTATTGTACTTTCATAACCACAACCATGAATAAATTTGATGGTAAAATTGAGATGTCCATCAGATACAAGCTTATTAATTTTTTTTTTTTTAGATGTACCTTTGTCCTCAGAGTTCCATTAATCTTTCGGGCATTTATCATCTTTTTTATGGAGTTCATCAACTGTGGTATTTTTGAAAACTTTTAGAAAATAAGTCAAAGTTTCAAAGCATCCTTCTCTCTAATATTTTATGTTAGAAGGATAGAATCAACATATTAGAATTAGACAAAGCAAATACAAGTGGGTTACTATTAACACAACTACAACTACGTAAGTTCAAGATGTTGATGAAGTTGTTTGGCCGCATCGTGGAGTTGCAATCATTGTTGTAACTCATTGTGATTTATGATTGCATTTTAATTAAACTTTGTTTCATTTTGACCACAATTATTGCGATGAGGCTTTTAACCTGTTAACATAATACTTTGATAAGTTGATATGTAGACAGATATACCAATGTATAATATGTTTGTTTCAAATCTTTCAGGTGTCAGTTGGCTTCTAGTGTTCTTGTGTATCAGAATTTCATGCATCATAGCTTTTGATGCTATTGCTATTGTCGTCATACGCCTAATATCGCCTCCTATTGTTTTAATTCGCTTTTGCTACTATCTTTCCCGCATCATGACTGGAACCAACAACTATAAGCTAATATTTATATTACTGATACTACTAAGTCGGCACTATCACTAATTTTATCATCATCACAACGATCACAACTTCTAATTATCTTTTTAAGAATTAAATAAAACGAAAACTCTCAATGAGGAAAGTACATTTGGTAACATGCTTTTGCAGATCTTCAGGCTTGATAGCATTACTACCCTCCTGATGCTGAATGTAATAGTTGGCTATAATAGATGAGACCTATTCGGAAGCATGACAACAAATGACCTAACTGGAGCAAAACAATTGTTTGGCCCAATGCCGATCATAATAATACCCTTTAATGTCGATCAATGTCCTACCAAGATTCAATATAAAGTTTAACAAAAAGAGACAAAGAACTACATGAAAGTATATTAGAGTCCAGATCTTAGAGGACTGCTCTTGATTGTGTAGGGTGAAACCTCAATAAAACCATCCGTTAAATCTGCGGTCAATTCGCCAAGAGTGGCCATGGATGAGTGCATCATTTTAGAAAGTATAAATCAACGAGAAGGTGTATGGTTTCCAAGGTCAGCATTCAAAGATTGTTCTATGGTTATAAGACTATCATTATTATTGTCGTTGTTGTTGTTGTTGTTATTTTGATATCAATATAATGGCGACGACAGATTTTATCGATCACATTGATGACGCATCAGATTTTATCGATCACATTGCCGCTTACCAAATTAGCTAGCCCATATATCGGGGTCCTTTTTTATCTTTATTCTAAATCTTTTCAATTAAAACAAATTTCATGCTCTATTCCCTCTAGGTTAGTTTTAAGCATTCCTGTTGTAATTTGAGCAAAAGAGAAAAGCAAACGTGAGGGATGGAAATTGATCGAGGGTGCCAAAACATTTGAAATTAGAACATGTGGAAGTTTCAAAGAACGCTTCCAAATGAAAAGATGTGGTTTGAAGTGAGTGCAATCTATTGTTAGATATTTGTGTAAGGGGCCAGGATTGACCCAATAGGAAAACTCAATGATCAGATGACTAATTACATGCCCTTCTTTCCAAGATTCTATTACTTAAAACATCACATCGATCATAATCTTAGTAAAAGAGCTTTAACACATGATTAACATCGATACTTAACATCATTTTTTCCATATAAATTCACAATAAATCCGCATCAAACCAAACCTAAGTCCATTGTCGAGACCTAATTTTAGTAAATGCTGGTTCCTTTTTTTTTTCTTCCCTGTAAGAGGAAGTGGGAATGCAGGGAGCATATTCAAACATGTAGCTCAAAATGAAAATTGCGTAATAAATAAGGTAAAGTCAGAAATCATATTTTGTTTATATAGTGGGGGTAGTGTTGAGAGAAAGGTCCAAGGGATGAAATTTTCTACCTTATAGAGACACGTAAGGGAACAAAAAGAAAATCAAAATTTATTAAAGAAAATTCAAAAGACTAAAAACTTTACAGAAAAATAATCGAATTCTAGGAGAAATCGGACTTGTCTATCTCTAAAATATCTATTTTCAACTCTCTCTCTCACATACATATTATCTCTTCTAAGCTTAATTTGCCAAGTCTTCACAGATCATGAGTAATATGAAGATAATTTTCCTTCAATGCCACACCAACAACATCTCATCATCAAATATAAGGCTATGCTATACATTCTATTATGGTTTATACAGGAATGGAAGGAATACGACCTAATCACTCATTACACCCTTGATCCCATTGTATTATTATGACTTTTCTCTTCTAGTCCTAGGTGATTCGAATTGGTTCAATAACTTAATCACTCAAGAAGAAGATTATAATGAAGATTCGTTGGTTAAATCAGAGATACATAGGTAGCTTTGTAAAGGGGCAAGAACCAAGAAGAATTGAAAGCAGAGGTTGAAATGATGCAGAGGTTGAAATGATGAAGAGTTATTGTTTATGTGGGTGAGGGCTTTTAACTTTATTCAAAAGAGTCACAATTTCTTATCCCTTTGTTTCTAGCTTATGAAGGACTTTCTAGCCTCCTAACCCTTAATTTCTAGAGCGAAACTCTTCTTTCAAAAGTTGGTTGAGTTAATTTTATTGTTTTGTTATTATAGTTAATTTATCATTTTCTATTGTATTAAGTTATATTTTATAATGCTAAGTCATTCCATTTGATAGATATGTTTTAATGTTAATGGGATAATCATTGGTTATGGGTACTTTTTTTCCTCCATTAATTCATGATGCATATTTCATAATTTTATTGTAATTTTCATTACCACAACCATGCGGAACAAATTTGAATGTGGAGATGCCCATTGCATGCGCTTTTGTTATGTTTTTAGATCTACCTTTGTCCTTAGTTCCATTAATTTGTCGTAAATTTATAATTTATTATCTTTATGAGTCCATCACTCATGGTATTTTGAAAACTTAGAAAAATAAAATAGAGTTTTGAAAGCATCCTCTCTAATATTTTATGTTAAAGGATAGAATGATGATTTTTGGTTGTTGCTTGCAAATTGGGTTAATTTGTTGTAGAGGATTTGGATAATTGAAGCATTAGAGGAAAATTTTTCCATCAAATTTGATATTCTTGACTTTTTGTCAAATCTATTTCTTAATTCAGTAAGGCTTTGTTTGGAACCCGAAAAGTACTAAGGAAAGAAAATAGAGAGGAAAAATGGAAGGAAAGAAAATTTGAAGGAAAATAAAAAATAGGTTTAAACTTAATAAACTAATTCTGCATATTTATTCAAACTCGTATTATTTGTTTCTCTCTATTATATAAGGATTAAAAAAATTAAAAAAATGTAAATTTTCGAGGGAATTTTGATTGTATTTGGATTTTCTTTATAATTTCACCGTTGAACCAAATATAAGAAAATCATTTTTCTTAGCATGTTTTTCCTTTCTAGTATTTTTCTTGGTTCTAAATGTGAGCCTAAAGGGAAATTATTTATGGTAAAATAGGTTCACCGTCAGATAAGCTTCCTTATAGCATATGAACATAAAAAAATCTCGCTTGTTGATTTTTTTTACTGTTGTAGGTTGCCATACCAATTGTCCCAACTATACGAAATCTGAGTTATACTTATACTTAAATTTGAGGAGCTTAAAAATTAATAAACTAATTCTACATATTTATTCAAACTTATTATTTGTTTCTCTCATTATATATGATTAAAAAATTAAAATGTAAAATTTATAGAATTTTGATTGTATTTGATTTTCTTTATAATGCTTATAGAAACCAAATGATAAGAAAATAATTTTTCTTAGCATTTTTTTCTATTCCTATATTTTATGGGTTCCAAACATAGCCTAAAGAGAAATTATCATAAGTAAAATAGTTCCCACTATCGTATTAAGCCTCTTAGCTTATGAACATAAAATCTCAACCTGTTGATTTTTTTTTTTTGATTGTTGCAGGTTGCCATCCCAATTGTCCCAACCATACGAGTCCTCGTTAAATTTACGAAATTGGAGGAGCTTCACTGAATTCTCAACTCCCTCTCTCCAAATTTCAATTTCATTTCCAAGACACCTGTCTAAGGAATCAAAGGATCATCAGACTCATGGATTTCATGGATTAGAGATGTACTATGGTGGTCGTCAAGTGACATCTAGAAAGGTATAACTTCTCTTAGAATTGTATTAAGTAAAAGATTGACTAGATTCATTCGTTTGGAAAACAAGAAAACTGTAACAGTAGAAAACTGATAATGTTTGCAAAATAAACTAGTAGAAACGGAAGATTGTAAATCTCTTGAGTGACAAGCAAGTGAGATATCATATCTTTTTCAATGAAAGAAATCATAACAAATTCAGGTGCAAGAATCTGATCTTTTTCTGCTAAAGGATTTCCGTGGGACCAATGATTTGGGAAAGAAGATAATTAACACAGATAACCCGTGTAAACAAAAAAGCCCGCATAATCCTGTACCATCACAGTTCTTAGCGTGTACCTATAAAGCTAAGAGCACAACCTTGTTTTGGAAAGGGAAAGTGTAGGGGGCACAGGAGATAAGGTTTGTGGGGAATATAACTCATACAGATGTTGTCAAAAAAAGAAAAAAAAGAAAAAAAAAAAGGTGTTCATAGAGATACTTATGCTTTGGAGGGGACAAATAAGATACCCTTGTTTCTTTTTTCCGTCTCACTTCTTTTGCATAATGATTCCAAAGCCACTTATCTTATGCAAATATAACTCGTATTATTTGTTTCTCTCTATTATATAAGGATTAAAAAAAAAAATTAAAAATTTGTAAAATTTGAGGAAATATAAGAAAATACTCTAGCATGTTTTAATTTTTCCTAGTATTTTTCTGGTTTCAAACAGCCCAAAGGAAATTATTTATAAAATAGGTTTAGACCGTTGTATTAAGCCTCAGCATATGAACATAAAATCACAAAACGTTGATTTTTTTTTTACTGCTAGTAGGTTGCCATACCAATCATTCCAATTATACAGGTCCTGGGCTACACTTACGAAATTTGATATGCTTAAAAATTTAATAAACTAATTCTACATATTTATTCAAACTTTTTTATTTGTTTTTTCTTCTATTATATGATGATTAAAATATTAAAAAATTAAAAAATATGTAAAATTCTAAGGAATTTATCATTTGATTTTCTTTTATAATGTTTATCGTTAAAACCAAACATAAGAAAATAATTTTCTTAGCATTTTTTCCTCTCCCTAGTATTTATGGGTTCAAATCGTGAGCCTAATAGAAATTATTGTAGGTAAAATAGGTTCAATCACTGTAGATAAGCCTCCTTAGCTTATAAACATAAAATTCAGCCAGGATTTTTTTTTTTAACTGGCTTGCAGTTGCCATCCAATTGTCTCAACCATACGAGTCCTTTAAATTTACTTAAATTGAGAGGGGCTTCAAATCTAATGGAAGAGTTCTCTAATGGCCATTTGCAAGAAAAACCCACCAAGGAATCGTGAGGGATCATCGACATCTTGGATTTCATGGATGAGAGGCAGCTGTGGTGGTCACTCAATCGACATCTAGAAAGGTATAACTTCTCTTAGAATTCTAGTAAGTAAAAGATTGACTAGATTCGTCATTCGAAAACAAGAAATCAGAATAGAGAAACTGATAATGTTTGCATAACAAAGTAGGGTAGAAATCGAAGATTGTGTCTCGAGTGACAAGCAAGGAGATATCATCATATATTTTTCAATGAAAGATATCATAACAAATTCAAAAAAGAATCGATCTTTTTTCCTAAAGAATTTCTCGTGGGACCACGATTTGGAAAGAACATAATTAAATATGACAAAAAGCCCGCATAATCCCCATGTACCATACTATTGCTCTAGCGTGCCTTGTTTGAAAAGGAAAGTATAGGGGGCACAGAGATAAGGCTTCAGGGGGAATATAACTCTACAGCTTGTTGTCAAAAGAAAAGAAAAAAAGCTGTTCATAGAGATACTTATACTTGGAGGGACAAAGAAGAAGATACTTTTTTTGTCTCTTTTTTCCATCTCACTTCTTTATTAATGATTTCAAAACCACTTATCTTATAGAACAGGCAAGTTGGCTTATAGCATCAACAAAAAAAAAAAAAAGGATTTTCACATAAATTTAAGTGAAGAAGCTCCTCAAATTTTCCACAAGGTTACCTATTTTATTATTAAACATTCAACTTACCAATACACCCTTTGGTTTTGTCTTTGATTATTTTTATATATTCAGATTTATAATATCGTTTAAAATGGATAGCTAAATGTTTCAACTAGAGAAGATTGATTGGAACCTATTGTTTTATTTGCCTTTAATTTATATTGAAGTTGTGGTTTATTATATATGCTTATGCGCTTGTGTTTACTGATGCTGATTGGTTTATATGAATGAATTATGCCTTTGTGTTAACAAACAATTGAGAGTAAAAACTAATCTTAATTAACCGGATCTTCAAGTAGCATTGTGTAAAGACCGTAAGGATTGGGAGGTGATCGTTTCTCCACATAGTGTAGAGCTTTTATCCTAAGGACCGGGAGGTGATCGATTTAAGACCTAGATGGGAATAATTTGCTATTGCTCTTTATACCCCAAGGACTAGGTGGGATAGGTAGCTAGAAATCTTTGTAAAAGTCTCAAGGGATAGGTAGAGACTTAGGGCATAATTTGGTTATCGCTTTAAAATCAATGATACAACTCTACTCTTCATTTATAATTTTTTGGAAGTCTCACATACGATCTAATCAAGCCACATATATGGAGGAATTTTTCTCCTAAAAGATCTTTTAGTGAAGGTGAAAGATATTCTATAAATATTAACACACTTATGGGAGGTATCTTTTAGAGAAAGAAAAGAATATGCTAAATCGTAAAAGAGACAACTTGCCTAGGGTTATGTTAGTAGATTATTGCTTGCCGAACTCGAAAAGAGAAAGGAATCTTTTGATTCATGCCGTGGAATAAAAGCAAAAGCCAAAGTAAAGCAAGGTTTGGTTTATTGGAATTTTGCAACTTTGCCCTTTATCCTCTTTCTTTTAGTTTCTTCCTATTGTCGCTTATTTCTTCCCTTCGCTTTCTTTTCAACAAAACTAAATCAAAATAAAACAAACCTCACCCGCTTCGTTTTTTGGTCACACTACGCCAAAGTATGCTTTTCCCCTTCGTTTTCTCATTTCCTTCCGTTTTTAAATAGAAACAATTCCAAAAAAACCCATCTACACTCAGACTTCTTGCCATATTTTCACCCATTCTTAATTTCCTTTTCCGTTGCTTTCCTACACACCACCGTTAATTCCTACCATCCTATTGCTCGAACAAATTCTCACTTCTTTTTCATTTCATTTCGCCTTCGTAGTTTCTTTGTCTGCTTTGTCTCTCAATGAAGTTGTTCACTTTTCCTACTTCCCCAATTGTTTCTAAACGCCACACCTTGACCCCTTCCAATGGCTATTCTGCCACTCAGAATTCCCACCATACTCCCCAACGATCAGGTGAAGCAAAAGCCGCATTGCTTGTTTCTACCTTGTATAAAATTTTTCTTTTTATTTTTTTCAAACTTAGGATTTGGTAAAATCTTAAAGAATTAAAAACTTCAAAGATTTAACACGCACATAGTCTAAATTCCAAACTGACATCCACTTAATATGCAACCAAGATACCAACACATTTCCATCATACTAAACTATGTACATACATATGTTCCAGTATACAATTTCAAAGTATGTTCTTACAAAACATTACTAATACACAAAGACTTACATCACGTCAGACTAATCCAGACAGGCTCCAAATTTCTGATCGTGACTGAAAATAGCTTAAATTAAAATAAATTTAATAAACGAACAATAGAACAGATGCTTATAAACGTTATTCTGAAAACATCTCAAACGAAACTCTCTTTTACAATATTTTCCCGTGTTTTCATTATTGTTTTGAAAAGCTACAAAACTTTTTCGTCATTTGCTTAAATACTTGTCGCTTTATTTCGCTTCTTTAAAAAGTCAGAAACTCTTATTTCTTGCCGCTGTTTATAGCTACAATTTTTGTTTCATTGCTTTATCACGAAAAGTTCTTAAACTTTCACAACATTTGTTTAAAAGTTTCTCAAACTTTTTCATAAAATGAGCTCAGTTCAACCACATGTTTAAATAAACCCAGTGAGTCAACAATCGCTAAACCCTCCTAAGCCTGGCGATCGGGAAACCAATGGTTGATTTTTCAAAAACAAGATATCATGCTTATAAAAACATCAACCGCCTATTTTCATGAATATAATCTTGTTTAACACTTCCGGAACCCGCTCAACCGTACGTGGAAGGACCTTGTCCGCGCTTTTTCCTGATGGTGAATCAATCTCGTGTCGCATCACTCATACTTAGTTAGAGCTCAACCTTATATACTTCAGACGTGCTACTGCCTTCCTTTAAATGTGATAATGATATCCTAAGCCGTTTCCACTGCAAACCATGCAATGCATTTATTTAAATCAATCATCGCAATGATTTTAATACCGAATCATGGTTTGGTTAAAACTAGTAAGGCCTTCTTGTTTTCAAACTTTCGTCATTGCCATTTTCAGAAACGGTTTTACACTTTGAAACCATTTATCATTATTGCTTAAAATTTAGCGTAATTATTCAAACCATTTGCTATTTTGGCTTTCTTACTGAAAAATGGTTTAATTATTCAAACCATTACTATTTAAGTCGCTTGTTACCATGGTTTTACAATTTAAAACCAATGTTTGCTTTAAAAATGTTTGTATTTTAAAACCATTTGCTTTCGCTTGTGTTTATTTTCTATTCAAACCGAATACCGTAAACAATTTATAATAATAATAATAATAATAATACACTAGTATTTGGAAAATGAAGGTTTAGAAACACTCACTTTTGTTTCGTTTAATCATACGCCTACACTTATCCCGCTTTTACTTTTTAATGACACTCAAACGAATATCGACGACAATTAATCGTGATAACTTAACGTACTTCCTAGACTTAGTCACACCTTCATAAATTCTTCAAAGCTAGTGCTATGGTTCTATTCAACCGAATCACCCAATTTATAATCGGAACCCAAGTTACGTCTCAAACAACCCTAATTACTCTATGTCCAAAGCTGAGGTGAATTTTTCTCGCACACTACCCACTGAGAATTTGGGCTACTTCTAGATCGGGATTCAAACATCTACTTCTGCGTTGTTCTCCTTGAAGTCTATTTTGTAGCCACTGAATCACCAACCTGATAAGAAATGAGGAAGTTATGGCCAAAATACAAAAAATCGGTCGAAACAGAAAACTGCACTGTGTTGTACTGCATATGTCTAACTTGTACGGCATGTTGGCCAAAAACGCACTGCACGTAAATGACGAGCAAGCTCAACTTAACCCAGATAAGTCTCCGAAAAGTGTCTTAATGTGTGTTTTTCCCACTTTGATGCCAATGCACTCCCTACAACTTATAATTCATAATACCTCAAATCATCTAACAACAATTCCACAACATTTGAATCTGCCAACCTCAAAAACACAAACCCGTGAAAATCAAGAACACTACCTAGTCCACCACCTCTTCTACACATCATGTAATTTGATGATTCTTACATCGATTGGGGTTTTACCACATAACCCTAACCATCGTTAAAGGCTTAATGCGCCTTGCACAAACCTGACTGTGCGAGGAATTAATCTCCATACCAGTTCCCTAAATCCCATACACTTGATTCTAAGACAAAGGCATACCCGACAACCTCCTTCCTTCTTCTTCCTTCTCTTCCTTCAAGCCTGGCTTCTCCTGGTTTAAGAACAAATGGAGACCAAATTCTTGTTTTAATTTTCTTCTTTTAAAATATCAACTTTCCCATTAATTGCAAATAAATCCTCATTTCTTTTAAAATTTGCAATTGTAACTTTTGAAATCTACTACGCCCATCTCTAACTAAATTTTGATTTTTCATATATTCTTTTGGCTAAAATGACAATCAAGACCCTCTGGGTTTAATACCACAATTTCCTAAGCAATTAATTTATCATTTCCTACTTTATTTCCAAGATACTATAATATGACACTTAAGATTTTTATACACCCTCATGATTACGTAGACCAGATAATTTCTCTGGACGGTGTTACACCAAATCCAAGAAATCTAAGCAACAGACAAAATGGCAGAGATTGTTGCCGCTGGCTGGAAAGTTTCGTAGTACTGGTTGGGTTCTATTAGGATGCCGCCTAAGTATCTGCTTTACATCGCACCATGCCGAAAAACTTCGCAACCAAGTTCGGGACGCTTATGACTCGTGAGGAATGATCAAGAACAACCGTTGATGTGTTTCACCGTAGTGCTGGGATGAAATCGCACTTCAAATTGCTCAAGAGTGGTCGAAGAGGTCAGAACACTCGTCCCGAGCGTGACAAGACATGATACCGGTGTGGGTGTATAAGAGTACCGCATCACATATTAGTGGTTTTGGAGACTAAAATATGAAATGATAAATTGGTAAACCTAAATCAGGGTATTAAAACCAAGGTACAATGGTCATTAAGCAAATGAATATGGAAAATCAAAATTAAAGTGTGTAGACGGGCCATAAGAGAATTTCTAAAAGCTTACAATTACAAATTTGGTAGGTTTTAGGTTTTAAATTGCAATTGGGGTGGAAAGTGATATTTAGCAGGAGGAGAAACAAAAGCCAAATGTCATTTGTCTCCAAAAGGTTGTGGTTCACGATTTAGTAGAGAGCAGCAAGAGAAAGCAAGAAAGAATATGAAGAGGGCGAAGCAAGAAAGAGAAGGAGAAGTCCAAAGTTAAGGTATGTTGGTGGTTCGAATCAAATGTCTTTGATGTCTGTGGCTTTAGTGTGAATTTCTATGGAGATCGTTGTCTTGGTCTGGGAGCAAAGGTCACACAAACCTGACTATTGTAAAAGCAGAAGAAACCCCAATTCCTCCATGAAGAACTCGAATCATCAAATTACATGATGTGAGAATCATGATCTTGCAAGATGCCTTTGATTTTCACCTGGCAAGGCTTTGAGGTTCCAAAGCACCAATTCCTAAATGTCATGAGTTGTTTTTAGATAAATTCAAAGTCAGTTTTTGAGGTATTATGAAATTATGTTTATACTTTGTTTAATCGACATTAAAGCGGAGAAATAACAAAATCAAGATTAGGTTCATCGGCATGTTGAACTCAGATCAGACAATTTTGACTCAATATTAATGAATTTGAAAATTCAGATAAAATTATAAATTTGACAACCTGCTCGTTTTCATGCTTCTACCGCTTTTATTTTACCATAACTTCTCATTTCTTATCCGATTTGGATTTATCTCAAGGTTACATAAATGACTTCTAATAGAGAACAAACTTAAGAAGTGAGTGACCGCTACCATCCTGGGCAGCCTCAAAAATTCACTAAAGTGGGGCCATAAAGTAAGAAAATTCCTCGTGATCGCCTTTGGACATAGAGTAGCCGGTTGTTTCCTTAATGTAATTGAGTTTTGGTGTCTGACCGGGTGATTCCAGTTTCTGGACAACAGAACCCAAGACCCAAATTTTTAAAAGAAAGAAGACGAAAGGACTTGTTTTTCAGGAAGCACAAGTGGTTATGCGATTAATTTGTCGTCAGACATTCAACAGCTGTAGTAATGTAGTAAAGTGGATAAGTGTGGAATCTGCTCAAGTATGCTAAAAGAGGAGCGTCTAAACTCATTTTTCTAAATACTAACAGACATATTATTACACATTACAAATCGCTTACACCTAGATTTTTGGCTACACGCAAACCATACTTCAAGTTACAATAGATAAAAGCAAGATTGGTTTTAAAATTGTAAAAACCATATCAGCAAGCAAGCAAGTAAATGGTTTTGAATAATTAACCATTTTTTCAAGTGTTAAAGCAAGTAATAATGGTTTTTCAACGTTGTAAACCATTTTTCGCCAAGCAAGCAACAAGGCAAGCAACGGTTTCAATAATTAAACAATTTTTCAAGCAGTTGTTAGAACGCTTCAAACAGAAACCATTTTACAAAGAAAGAAGCAAGCAAGCAAAGAAAGTTTGTGAAAACAAGGCCTTCCCTCAGTTTTAAGCAAGCAAACCTAGCCGATAGATCTGTCAGTGTACCCAGGGTGTTAGGATTTCATACATGTATCAGTTTTGCCTCGGCCTGTAAACTTAGACATACATTATGCATTTAAAGGACCGTGGCACGCACAGGTATATAAGGTTATGAGCTCTAACTAAGATGGTGATGTGGCGATACGAGAGAATAATTCCACCATTCACTAAAGGCGACGCTGACAAAGGTCCTTCCACCTACACTCAAGGAGGATGTGTGTTCCCGTGTTCACTGCAGATAAAGAAGCAAAAATAAAGTTCCATCGGGTTGATGTTTACAAACATGATAGACGCTGAAAATCAATTATTTGGCTCCCTGGCCGCTAAGGCTTCCGAGTTTTAAAGCAAACTACTGAAAGCCAAGCTCCTGCTACTTCAAACGACGGCCGAGCCAAGCTCCCGGTTTTATTTTCAAAGAGTGTCGAGCTCAAGCTCCCATTTTGGTGAAAGTTCGAGAAACTTTTTAAAGCAAAGGTTTGTAGGTTTTAAGAAACTTTTCAAGATGAGCAAAGAAGCAAACAAGAGAAATTATGAGAAGTTTTATAAACTTCTAAGCAAGCAAGAAATAAGAGTTTTATATGCTTTTAAAGAAAAGCAAAATAAAGCAAGCAAGTACAAAGCAAGCAAGCAAAGAAAAGTTTTGAAAACTTTAAAGAAGAAAGAAAAGCTTCGAAAATAATTGTAAAAAGAGTTTTACATTTTAGGATGTTTTCCAAAGCAAACCTTTTATAAAAGATACACTCACCGAGCTCGTTAGCCTTCATTAGTTTCTATATTAAAACTATTTTCCGTACAGTATCGCAAAGCACGCCGAGCGACACAGACGGCCCGACATCGCTTTAAGCTTTGGCTGTATTAATATTTTGTAAGAACATACTTTGTATATGGAACATATGTATGTACATAGTTTAGCGTGATGGGAATGTGATGGTATGTCAAGTTGCCATATTTGATATATGTAAACTGATGTATACAGCATTTGAATTTAGATTAGGGTACCAAGATACTGGTTTAAATGTCATAAGATTTTACCAAATCCTGTTGAAAAGCAAAAGAAAATCTTTTTATATATAGCTACAACAGTCACTCACGCGAGTTTACCATGGCGAATCTGGCCGGATTTTCTGAAATGCACGATAATCGCCACAGAGGGCGGTAAATGGAAGTTGATCGATCATGCCAGGAGGCAGAGGCATTACTATGTGATGATCAAAACATGAGCGAACGGGGTGGTGTCCTAATCTCATCTCACGTTATCAACTCGCGTAGAAGCATACACATCGAAGGCGCAGGTTATCGCTGATCCAAACAATTGGCACTCGATGGAATTTCATACATGTCTTCCACCCGAGTGCAACGCGAAAGGATATGAATGTTTTACCAAGAGACTCCACTTTAAACTGGCATTATTGACGCCGAGATGATAAGACGAAGATGATCGCTCAGGGCGGGATGGCTGTGATGGGCAAAACCATGCCGCCAAACAAGTAGCACGTTGCCAACACAATCATTCACCTACGATATTTCATAGATGTATCTCGAATTAGACTCAAAAGACGAAGAAGGGATTGCCACCAGCAAAACCGCTAAATAATAGCTTCCAATTTAAGGGAAGGATGAATCCACAAGAGCGTATGAACCGCGTAGACCGCGTAAAAGAAGGAACTTGAGCACAAGGAATCAAAGAAAGAGAATCAACCGGAGAAAGAAAAGGAACAAAAGAGAGAAGATCCTTATTATCTGGATGACATTCGAAGAAATTCACTGAGAAAGTTGGAATTCCTTTCAAAGATGATCTAATAATATGCAAACTAGTGTTGGTCTTAGAGATCAGCAAACCGATTACAAGAAAGATGGCGACAAAAATGTTCAAATTAAACATTTTACAACGAGAAGCTTCGTATTTACTCAAGAATACAATAGGTGATTCTGCGGAGGGGGACCACCTTGACCCATACCTATCGAGGTACTGATAAATGTGGGGTCTACCCATTGCAATCAGAATTCATCACAAAGGCATCGAAGATGAAACCTGTTGTTGTATGGAAGAATGCCTCGACGAATCAGAGTTGTGCACCAATCAATATCGGGCGAATGGATGAAAAGGTGTACCATGTCTCAAGTGGAGTTACAATCATCAATAGCCAATGTCAAGTCCTTGTTCTTACTTTGTGGTCGCATGAGCTATTATGGTGATATTTCAAATGGACTAAAATGTTAAGGTATGCTACTGGGTTCGATTTCGACGGCTATCAATTCATCGGAGAGAGCAAATAACAAACTAGTTACATCGTGAAAACCCCAAAGCTCAAGTTGTTACTGATTTCCGCATCAAGATGATGGAGACAAGCCTAGAGTAGATTTCAAGGTTGCTTTCACGGATGAGATTGTAACACCCCACACGAAATATGATGTTATACGATACCAGAAAGGAGATAAGAGTACTAAGTCACATCGTAGATTCGGCATTTAAATTGTGAATTATAAATTCCCGAACTTAATTCTGGTACTAAACCATAATGGTCATTAAAAAGGATATGTAAGGCTAAGTTAGAGATGGGCCATAGTAGAATTTCAAAATGGATTGCAATATTTAAACGCTGGCGACAATTTTGGTAAATTAAGGAAAGTGAGGTGAAAAAGTATAATTAATTCAAGTTTAAATAAGAAAATAATATTAACGAATCGCGAATTTTTCGTTATATATCGAAATTTCAGATCCCATTAATAAACTGACCGCGCCATTAAGCCCTGGCTCGCAACTAGTGACTCAGAAAAGTTTCGCTTTTAACTAGACACTAAGACATTTAATTTCTGCGACTAGCCAGAGCTGAACCCCGGTGGATTCCACCTAAATGGCAAATACTTAAAGAATATTCAATTAGATACAAGAAAATCAAACCTATTAAAAATAAATCATTTCAATAAACTACGTAGAAAAAGAAAGAAAAAGCACACGTGGTCCCACATAAAGAATTAAAAAAAAAGTTAAAATCAAAAGTAGAAGAGGGGATGGCGCGTGGACTGAAGAGAGAGAGAGGCAAGGGCTATTTTTTGAGCCTGAGGATTTCACGAAATTCGAGGGTAAATAGCAAGAAAAAGCAAATTTTAGTTTTCTCGGATCGTCATTCTAGTGGTCGAATTTTTCGAGACAAAGTTTAAGTTATCTGCAGCGACCAGAGCTGCGCGTGGACACCAAAATCTTGGCTTCACGGTCAGACGCTTCGAAGAGATAGGAAATTTTCCTACTTATTATTGAGCCTAAAGACTATATAATGACTTGGGAATATTCTTAGAGGCCATAGAATTCGATCCGAATTTTTGGCGAGTTTAGAATTACCAGGAAATTTTAGGAAATTTTGGGTTTATTTTTCGGATAGTCGGGATGAATTCGGGATTGTTTTTGAGACGGTTTTAGTTAAAATTCAGGATTTTATTCAACTTGATCCGGATAAGAATTTTGATATTTTTCGGGTGTTTTAGACTATATAGAAGAAGTCCCTTTAGTCTAGAGAATCAAGTCATATGCTGTGAATGGCATTTGGGATTTATATTTACGAAAATTTTAATTGCAACACCAAGTGTGCAAATTGCTTAGTTGTCTTGGCAGTGTGTGATCTAATAAATGCAGTGTGTAGGCTAAAAGCAAAGAAATGGAAAAAGTTGTGGAAGCGTGCTCAAGTTTAGCAAGCAAGAGGTGGAGTGTTAAAGCTCGTTTTTCCAAATCTTAGTGTATTATTATTATTATATTACAAATTGCTTTACAACTGGTATTTAATGGTTTAGTTAAACCATTTTTGAAAAGAAAGCATTAGTTTTAAATTGTAAAACCAATTTTTCGCAGCAATAAAGTAAAATGGTTTTGAAAAGTTAAACCATTTTCAAGCAAACAAGCAAGTAAGCAAATGGTTTTGAAAAGTTAAACCATTTTCAAGCAAGCAAGCAAATGGTTTTAAATTGTAAAACCATTTTCAAAAGAGACAAGCAAGCAAGCAAGCAAGCAAAAGAATGTTTGCGAAAACAGGCCTTCCCTAGTTCTAAGCAAGAAAACCGATCAGAGGTATTCCGTACGTGCACGGTGGTGTTAGGATCTCGCCCACATGCATTTAGTTTTTGCACAGTGCGACAAGCGTGAGACATACATCATGCATTTAAAAGGAGGCAGGTAGCACGTCACGGGAGTATATAAGGTTATGAGCTCTAACTAAATTATGGTGATGGCGACCCAGGTCAATTCCACCATATTCATTGGAAAAAAAAAAAAAAAAAAAAGGTGATGCGGACCCGAGTCCTTCACCAAAGCACGGTCGCCCCAGGCTTAAGGTGTTCACTAGGAATGCAGATAAGCAAAAAATAGACTCGGTGGTTGATGTTTTATAAAGCGTAATATACGTTTTAAAAAATCAACCATTGGTTCCAGTCATCAGACTTAGGAGAGTTTAAATGACGGTTGAGCAGTACAAGTTAGATTCAACCTTGTCGGTTGAGCCAAACTCAGTAGGATTTTATTTTCAAAACATACGAGTTGAGTCAGGCTCAGTTTTTATGAAAAAAGTTTTGAAAACTTTTTAAGCAGAGTTTGTGAAAGGTTTTAAAAGACTTTTCAAGCGAAATAAAGTAAACAAGCAAAAGAAATCTTGAGAAGTTTTATAAACCTTCTAATGACAATCAATAAGAGTTGTATAAGCTTTTAAAGAAAAGCGAGCAAACAAAAGGAAAGTTTTAGAAACTTATAAAAGCAAGCAGCGAAAGAAAAGTTTGAAACTTTTTAAAGCAGAAGTAAAGAAAAGTAAAACTTACGGAAAATATTTGTAAAGGAGTTTTACATTTTTTGAGATGTTCAGGAAAAACAAACGCTTTTATAAAAGCATACACTCACTGAGCTCGTTTAAATCATTATTTTCTATTTAAAAACTATTTCCAGTCTGAGACCTCGGACATTGGAGCGGATTAAGGATACTCACGACATTTATATAAATCTTTGTAATTAAGAATATTGTGTAGGAAATACTTTGAACCTTTATAATGGGCGTATGTATGTCGTAGAGTAGTTTTGTGAGAATGTGTTGGTATGTTGGTTGTCATATTTTGGATATAGTGTAAATTGGATGTATACGATGTTGGGACATGTCACATATGGTACATTATCTTCTTGAAAAATTTATAAAATCATAAGGTTAGAAAGAAAAAAATTTTTATAGGAGGTTTTAGCAAAGCGATACGAAGCCGACGCGGGAGTTTAGTCGTTGGGGAGTAGCAATTTGGGGATTTACGTGGAGTGGCGCTGCGCCCGCCAGCTGGAAGGGTGGGGTGTGACAAGGTGGTATCAGAGCAAGTTGTATACACTAACTTAAGGCTTAAGGAGATATGATACCACACAAGGTGGTATCGAGCATGAAATCTTGTAAACATGCGTCGTATTCGGCGCAGTACATACATATCAGAGTGATTCAGCCGGGTTGGAGTTTGGTAAATACGGCACTATGTCGGGAAGAGGACGTAGAGTCGTCTAGAGAGTTATTCCGGCGGTTTTAGGCGATCTGCGTGCACGTGTGAGATGAGCCGTGGTTGGTTCACTCACAGCCTCTATGAATCGGCCTCGTGATGGAGTCGGAATTTGGACCATCCCAGAGGCCACGGAGGGAGGCTGAGTCTTGGGTTGTTCTGACGGAAGCGAGTGGCCGCAGTTGCACGGTGGTAGCCATAGCGACCCGTCAAGCGGTCATGACCTCCACAGCCACTGGGGTTATAGAAGAGCGGGAGGTCGATAGAGAGTCTCAGTGGGCGTAAGCCATATAGCGCGTGGTGATCCGAGGAAGCGGCTAGTTATGGCTAGACCGGAGTAAATAAGGTTTGGGTTATGGGCTGCGGATGAGTAAAGAGTCTTGTTTTCCGGTTTTGATGGAAGGCAGGGGCTAAGTTGGTGGGATCTTTGTAATAGAGAGGAGGCATCTGATGGCATATCATGGGACCCGATTCGGCCAAAGAGTTCAGCGGCCAGTTCTTTCTCGGAGTAATAAGGATTAGTGGGAGTTCTTGGTGCGACGAAAGAACATGTCGATTAATCGGAATATGAGAAGAAGTTCTCGAATTAGTTAGATTGGTTCCACATATTCAAGCGGATGAAGTCACGAAATGCAAGAGGTTTTTATCGGGACTACGACACTTAGGATCGAAGTGCATTTATCGGTGGTCCGTAGAATGGGTTGGGGACTTAGTAGAGCCGCTCGAGTTGAGCAAAGAAACTACAACGATGTATCGAGTAGAGCGGGGAAGCAGTAAGAGGAGTGCACCGGGCACGTGACAAAAACTTCGGGACGATCTGGTGAAGAAAAGCAAGGCGAGGAGGTTATAGAAGTAGGAGTGCGAGGTCGAGGAGCTATCTCTAGTCAGGGATCAGTGAGGCCCCCCAGTTGCTAGCAGTGGCACCCAGAGTATTCCTCCTGTATGTCATATATGTCAGAAACGACACCATGGAGAATGTAGGAGATTCAGTATAGGGTGTTTCCACTGTGGCCAGGAAGGCCATTTCATTAGGGAGTGCCCTCAGCTGATTGGTACGGAGACATCGGTGGCCCGATCCTAACTTCGGTATCGAGAATGAGCATCTGGTCGTCGGGGAGGTTTCCCGAGCGGAGGGGCGGCCTGGTGCAGCGGGAGGTGGCGGAGTGGTAGGGTGGCGGTGCGGGGGATGGGCGATTGCTTTGGGCGGAGTATATCTTTGTGACCCGGCAAGATGCGGGATGCGGCTCGGATATGATCCCATGGTATTATTCTATCCTTGATCTGATGCGTATACCTTAGTAGACCCAGGCTCGCATTCATTTGCATCGAGCCATTCTTAGGCGGTTTTTCGGATAGGGCCCAACCATTGGGGTCCTTATGAGGTTCCACTTTCCATTTGGAGATCCGTTACTCGCGAGCAGTGAGTCGGAGAGAGTAGAGTTCTGATTGAGGGACAGGAGTTCCCAGCGGATCTTGTAGCTTTAGATATGAGGGACTTTGATGTGGTTCTCGGTATGGATTATTTGTCATACATAGAACACCACATCAGTTGTTATAAAAGGAAGTAAAGTTGCATAGACTAGGGAGTGAGTAAAGTTCGGAATCACGTAGAGAGTTATCTTCGGTATGATCTCGCCTTAGCGGCCACAGAGAATCTTTGCGTGGGGTTATCGGGGTTATCTGGCTTATATGAGGTGGAGACGGGGAAGGAGGGATTCTAGTGGATGAGATTCCGGTTGTTGAGGGTTCCGGATGTATTTCGGATGACATTGCGGGATTACCTCCGAGAAAGAAGTGGAGTTCACCATTGATTTGATCCCGGGGGTGAGCCCATTTCCATTCCTCCTTATAGGATGGCTCTGCGAGTTGAGGGCTTAAAGCTCGGTTGGAAGAATTGTTGATGAGGATTCATTGGAATGAGGCATATCCCCATGGGGAGCTCCGATTCTCTTCGTGAAGAAAGATGGGAGTTTGCGGTTGTGTATAGATTACATCGCGGTGAACAAAGTTACCATACGCAGTAGTATCCACTCCTAGGATCGATGGTTATTCGATCCACTCAGGGTTGGTACTCCAAGATAGATTTGAAGTCGGGGTATCATCGAGTTGAGGTGTAAGAGGGTGATGTTCCTAAAATTTGCATTAGGACACGCTCACAGGACATTATGAGTTTCTAGTGATGCCGTTTGGTTTAACTAATGCTCACGGCGAAGGTTATGGATTTGATGAGCAGAGTATTCAGTAGGTATTTGGATAGGTTCGTCATAGTTTTATTGATGATATCTAGTGTATTCGGGTAGTTCGGAGGAACATTAGAGCACACGAGATTGTGTTCTGCAGAGACCACCAAGGAGCGATAGTTGTATGCTAAGTTGACCAAGTGTCAGTTTTGGCTCGACAAGGTGGCATTCCTAGGTCATGTGATCTCAGCTGAGGGGGTGAGTGTGGATCCCTAGAAAATAGAAGTTGTGGTAAATTGGAAACCGCCAAAGAATGTGTTGGTTGACTTCCTTGGTTTAAGCGGGATATTACGGGAAGTTTGTTGAGGGGTTCCTCCCCGAGATAAGCATTGCTTATTGGTGACAAGGAAAGATGTCAGTATGATTGGGTAGATGCATGTCGAGTTTGAGGAGTTGAAGGAGTAGATTGACTTGGCTCCGATTACAGCTTTTGATGGAAAAGATGGCTTGTGGTTTTATAGTGATGTGGCAAGGCCTTGGTTGTGTTTAATCTGGGGGGAATGATAGGGTGATTACATATGCTACAGGCGACTAAAGAAACATAGGGGAGAATTACCTACGACTTATAGCTAGCGGCGGTCGTATTTTGCACCTAAAAATATGGAGACATTATTTATATGGTGTTCCTTGTAGGATCTTCTGAGATCATAAAAGTCTTGATATATTTTCACCCAAAAGAAGTTAAGCTTTGAGACAAAGAAGATGGCTTGAGTGATTAAAGACTAATTGTACTATCGAGTACCATTCGGGAAAAGCTAATGTAAGTGCTTGAATGCCTTGGTAGAGCGACCGAGGAGAGTTCTTTGTCTCATATGAGATCAGGTTATCTTCCACTATTGGTGGATCTGAGAGCTTTAGGGGTGATATTGGAGGTTGAGGATTCAGGAGCCTTGTTGGCCACGTTTCATGTTAGACCACTCCTAGTGGATCAGATTCTAGCAGGACAGTCGCATGATCCACAAATGATTAAGCTTAAAGAAGAAATAGAAAAAGGAAAGAAAGGGGTTTGGATCGAGATGATGGCATGATTGTGAGGGCAAAGAATGTGTGTGAGAATATGGCGGCGAAAGAGACATTATGGAAGAAGCACATTCATCTGAATATGCTATGCATCCGGTAATACCAAGATGTATAGGACTTTGAAAGAACATTACTGGTGGAATGGGATGAAGAAAGAGGTCGCGAGTTTCGTTTCTAGGTGCCTAACGTCGCGGTGAAGCGGCGCATCGAAGGCTTCAGCGAGGAAGATACGATTACTCCTGTTCCCGATTATTGGAAATGGAAAAGATCACTATGGATTTTGTTCTGAGGTCTTCACGGACTCAAAATGACATGATGCGATATGGGTAATCAGTTGATCGATTGTGAGAAATCGATCATTTTCTACCGATTAATATTGAGGATTCATTGGAAAAGTTGTGAAGTTATGTAGATGAGATAGTGAGACTTCATAGGGTTCAGTTTGGATAGTTTGGTCAGAGACTGAGTTCACATCTAGGTTTCAGGCGTGGTTTGCAAGCAGCTTTGAAATCTCGCGCACACTTATTTCTGTTTCATCCTCAGACGGATAGCGGTCGAAGAATTTATTCGGGCGTTAGGATATCTTTGGCTTTGTGTGATGGAATTCAAAGGAAGTTGGGATACTCATAGCACTAATAGGTTGCCTACAATAATGGCCCTAATCGACCGGTATAGATATGAAACCATTTAAAGCCTTGTATGGCGGGGGAAATGTAGGACTCAGGTGTCTTCAGGATGAGTTAGTGAGAAAAAAACTAGTAGGTCTTTGAACTAGTACGGATCATGAGAGAAAGTGAAAGTTGTTAAGTGTCTTGAAGATAGCAAGAGATAAACGAAGAAAAGTTATGCGAGACAATCGTCGTAGAGACTTGATTTGGTGGTGACGAAGTCTTTTAAGATTTCACCTTGAAAGGTGTGTTGAAATTTAGGAAGCTTGAGGAAGAGCAATTCAGAGATATAGGGCCTTATGAGTTAAACAAAGTAGGGCGATGTAGCTTACAAATTGAAGTTACCCCGAGTTGTGTCAGATTCATGATACATTCCATGTATCAATGTTGAAAAATATATCCGGGATCCTTCACATGTATTGAAGCGGCCGGTGCGAGTTAAAGGGAAAATTTGACTTATGAGAATACATGTGGTAGATTGTAGATCGCATGAGCGAGGTGTTGAGAAGCAAAGTGATTCCATTAGTTAAAAGTCTTATGGAAGAATCATGAGAGGGGCCGGCTACTTGGGACGGAGGCTCGAGATCTGCGCCGTCATTACCCTCACTTATTTCGGGATGGGGTATTTTCGTTTTCACTTTCTTTGGAGTTTAGTTTATTCGTTTCGAGACGAAATATTCACAGAGGAGGAATTTGTAGCGTCGAGAGTGTACGGTGCATGATCTTGTGGGGTGTATAAAATCTTAAGTGTCGCGTTAGTATTTTAGGTGAAATTAGAAGTATAAATTTTTGGAACTGGAATTTGATACTTGGCAAAGTCTGATAATTAGATTTAAAAAAAGGATATGTAAGGCTAAGTTAGAGATGAGCGTAGTAGGAATTTAAAGTTGGTTCTGATATTTAATCTTGAGGACAAATTTGCAATTAAGGAAAGTGGAGGGTGAAAGTATAATTAATGGAAGTTTAAATGTAAAATAATAATAATGGTGCGGAATTTTCGAATGTCGAAAATTCTCTAGATCTCGGATAATGAAACAGTTTAGCCATTAAGTTCGTCTCGCGAAATCTAGTGACCTAGAAAGTTTCGTTTAATTAAAGACCGGTCGGAATATTTCACGAATTTACAGGCGACGAGTTTAGAGTGAAACACAGCAGATTTTAAGAAAAAGTTGTGTGGAAATACTTAAGAATATTCAATTAGGATAAAGAAAAGTGGAAGCGGAATGAAAATAAATTGTTTCGAAATTTGAAGCGGACAGGAGAAGAAAGAAAAAGGGGCATGTGGGTCCCACGTAAAGAATTAAAAAAAAAAAAAGTTAAAATCAAAGGGAAGGGGATGGCGGTGCGTGGACGGTGAGAGCGAGCAGTGGCGATTTTTTTGAGTTTATTTTCTTTTTATCTTCTTTCAGATTTATGAAAATCGACCGTCGGTTCGTTGGGATAAACCACGAAAAGTGCTCTGTGACGAGGGCTACGCGTGAAGTACCAAAAACACGAGGATTTCACTTAGGAATTCGATTAAATATCACGAAAAGCCCAAATTTTTAGTTTTTCTCGGGATCTACGATCATTCTAGTGGTCGAGAATTTTTTAGAACCAAAGTTTAAGTTACTCTCTGTGACAAGATTCTTGGCGTGGGCCTTTGAAATCTTGGCTTTTAATTATTTCGAGAGATAGGAAATTTTCCTACTTGTGTTATTCGAACTTCAAGTATATAATGACTTGGAATGCTTGTAATAAATTCGGTCAAAATTTTAGGCGAGTTTAGGAATTCTAGGAAATTTAGAAATTTTGGAATTTATTCGGATAGTCGGTGAATTAGGTTGTTTTCGAGACCAGTTTGGTTAAATTTAGGATTTTATTCAAGCGGTCGGGATAGAATTTCGAAATGTTTTGGATTGTTTTTTAGACTATATGGAAAGTCCCTTTAGTCTAGAATCCAAGTCATATGCTGTGAATGGCATTTGGGGCCTATATTTTAGAATTTTAATTTAGCACAGTGTGCAAATTAACTGGTTGTCTTGTGTGTGATCTAATACATCGAGTGTGTAAGAATTTAAGCGAGAACGGAAAAAGTTTGTAGGCTGTCTTTCGAGTTTAGCAGCGAGAGGTGAGTGTTCTAAACTCATTTTCCAAATACTAGTGTATTATTATTATTATTATTACAAATTGGCTTTTCTGGCTGGTATTTAATGGTTTGAGTTAAACCATTTTGAAAGAAAGCATTGGTTTTAAATTGTAAAACCAGATTTTAAACATAGCGAAGCAAGTAGCGAAATGGTTTTGAAAAGTTAAACCATTTTTCGAGCAAAACGAAGCAAGTAAGCAAATGGTTTGAAAAGTTAAACCATTTTCAAGCAAGCAAACAAATGGTTTAAATTGTAAAAATATGCATTTTAAGCGGCAATGACAAGCAAGCGAAGCAAAAGAATGTTTATGAAAACGAGGCCTTCCTAGTTCTAAGCGAAAGGCCGTCGGAGGGTATTAAAATGCGTGCACGGTGGTGTTAGGATCTCATACATGCATTTAGTTTTGTTAGGCAAACGTAGGACATCTGTCATACGTTTAAAGGAGGCGGTGACACGTCTGAGGAGTATATAAAGGTTATGAGCTCTAACTAGAATTATGGTGATGGCGTAGGGTGATTAATATATTAAATTTGGAAAAAAAAAAGATGATGCGGACGGGTCGGCTTCCACCAGACACGGTCGCCAGAGGCTTAAGTGTTCACTAAGTCTGATGGCGAAAATAGGCATAGGTGGATTTGATGTTTTATAAGCATAATATCACAGTTTAAAAAATCAACCATTGGTTCCACGATCGCCAGGCCGGGAGAGTTTAAAGCAAACGGTTGAGCCAAGCTCCCGTTAGATTTCAAAACGATCGGTTGAGCCAAGCTCCCGTGGGATTTTATTTTCAAAACATACGGTTGAGTCCAGGCTCCCGTTTTTATGAAAAAGTTTTGAGAAACTTTTAAAGCAAAAGGTTTGTGAAAGGTTTTAAAAGACTTTTCAAGCAAAATAAAGTAAACAAGCAAAAGAAATCTTGAGAAGTTTTATAAACCTTCTAAGCAAGCAATCAATAAGAGTTGTATAAGCTTTTAAAAGCAGCCAATGAGGAAAAGTTTAAAAACTTATAAAAAGCAATGACGAAAGAAAAGTTTTAGAAACTTTTAAAGCAAGTAAAGAAAAGTAAAACTTCTGGAAAATATTTGTAAAAGAGAGTTTTACATTTTTGAGATGTTTTCCGGAAAAGCAAAACCTTTTTATAAAAGCATACACTCGTTTAGCTCATTATTTTCTATTTTAAAAACTATTTTCAGTCTGTGAGACACTCGGTTTGGAATGATTGGATTCTACGACATTTATATCAATCTTTGTAATTAAGAATGTTATTGTAAGGAAATACTTTGAACTTGTATAATGAATATATCTATTATCTTGTAGATACATGAATGTGACTCATATGGACAGTATTGGTTGTAAGTGTAAAGTGGGTGTATCAGGAGACTGGAACATGTCTGTTGTCCATCGTTTGTCAAATCATAAAACTAGAAAATGAGTGTTGCCAAGCGAGACCGTGGTTTCTGATTGTTGGGATGGGTGGATTTGATGGAGTGGCGCACGCCAGCCAGGAAGAGGGTGGGGGTGT